>SJYX01024563.1:25081-38208 GCA_006410675.1 Oreotragus oreotragus
TGAAAGTGGGCACCCTTGTCTTGTTCCTGACTTTAGGGGAAATGCTTTCAATTTTTCACCACTGAGGATAGTGTTTGCTGTGGATATGTCATATATAGCTTTTATTATGTTGAGGTATGTTCCTTCTATTCCTGCTTTCTGGAGGGTTTTTATCATAAATGGATGTTGAATTTTGTCAAAGGACCCAGCAATCCCACTTCTGGGCATATACACCGAGGAAACCAGAATTGAAAGAGCCACGTGTACCCCAGTGTTCATTGTAGCATGTCCATCAGCAGATGAATGGATAAGAAAGCTGTGGTACATATACACAATGGAGTATTACTCAGCCATTAAAAAGAATACATTTGAATCAGTTCTAATGAGGTGGATGAAACTGGAGCCAATTATACGGAGTGAAGTAAGCCAGAAAGAAAAACACCAATACAGTATACTAACACATATATATGGAATTTAGAAAGATGGTAACGATAACCCTGTATGCGAGACAGCAAAAGAGACACAGAGGTATAGAATAGTCTTTTGGACTCTGTGGGAGAGGGAGAGGATGGGATGATTTGGGAGAATGGTATTGAAACATGTATAATATCATATAAGAAACAAATCACCAGTCTAGGTTCAATGCAGGATACAGGATGCTTGGGGCTGGTGCACTGGGATGACCCAGAGAGATGGTATGGGGAGGGAGGTGGGAGGGGAGTTCAGGATTTGGAACACGTGTACACACGTGGCAGATTCATGTTGATGTATGGCAAAACAAATACAGTATTGTAAAGTAAAAAAAAAAAATTTTTTTAAGAGTTTTTTTTGTGTAACAAATGTCAGGTTGGCAGATCAATGGCAACAAATAAGAACTTTTCAAGTTTTGTTTTAAAAAGCACAACACATATGGAAAAAAGTTTATATTTAAAAATAACTTTTCAAACACTGAGGCTCTCCGGGAAGAATGATGATAACATCATACCTGTTGACTCAATTGTATTCTCAGTAGGGAGACCGTAATTGCCTTAATGATAGAAGAGAGGGCAAGCATGTCCCAGCCACAATGTTGTAGCCTAAGTGCACAGCAGATTTCCCACTGATAACGTTAGTGTGCATCACTCTGATTAGTGGAGTTACGTCTTAACAAGGGGTATGTCTAAAGACGGCAGGCAAGGTAAGCATTTCATCAGCATCATCCTTGGAAATTCCTTAGAAGCTTAGTGTTGGAGACGTGTGTCAGTTCTGCTAAACTGAAACTACTTTTCCTAGAATTCCCATCCACGTCTGCTTCTGGATTAGGGTTGGCCATTGTGGTTGTCTTGCATGTGATTTGAAAGGCAGATGGGAAATGGCAGCCGTGATGTTTGTGAGGGTGAGTTGAGGCCCTGGTTGCCATAGCAGATTATGCTTGCTGTTGCTATCTACGTCTAATCTTGTTGGCAGTAGGGCTGCAGCTGGGCCTGTGGCCCCTTTAGTTTCACCCAGATCTGTACTAGCTTCCCTCAGTCCTGGACCAAGTGATCCACAGTGAAAGGCACCACCTGCTTCTACGGATCAGCAGCCTCATCAAGTCTAGAGATGGTAAGAGATAGATAACAGGTTCCATCTTGTTCTGTGGGTTCCTGTTTACCCTTGTAGGTTCCAGATTATCCTTGCTCTCCCTCACTTCACATTCAGTTTTCCTTCTCACTGCCAGTCTTCCTGACCTACAGCAACTTCAGGCCCGTTTCCCGATGCCTGGACAACAGCTTTCCATAAACCTTTTACCAACTTCCATAATTGTAGAAGGTCTAATACTTTATGTTCCTTATTCTGTCTCACAGATGGTGGTTCTGCTTATATGCCTGCATCCTATCCAATACAGAGACTAACATACACCTTTTAATTAATCCACTAATAGGATTTCCCTTTTTCCTCCATGTCCTTGAGCTCCATCACATTGGGCATCTGGTGAAGTAGTTGGCTTGAATATAAGAACTATGTTGTTTTAAAAAATACATATCTTTAAACCCTAGATTCATATTCTGCGCAGTCAGATGCACACTGACTTCATTTCATTTCTTCATTTCAAATTTGCCTGCAATGAAGGAGACCCTGGTTTGATACCTGNGTTGGCTTGAATATAAGAACTATGTTGTTTTAAAAAATACATATCTTTAAACCCTAGATTCATATTCTGCGCAGTCAGATGCACACTGACTTCATTTCATTTCTTCATTTCAAATTTGCCTGCAATGAAGGAGACCCTGGTTTGATACCTGGGTTGGGAAGATCCCCTGGAGAAAGGAATGGAAACCCACTCCAGTATTCTTGTTTGAAGATTCCATGGACAGAGGAGCCTAGCAGGCTACAGTCCATGAGATCGCAAAGAGTCGGACACAACTGAAAGACTGACAGAGATGCACCCACACTGAGAGACACTTACAAGCTCAGGAAAAACCAGACTCTTGTTGCCCTTCTTGGTCTCATTGCAGAGCATGGGTCATTGAGCTGGAAGAGTGTGCAAAATCAGCTATACCTACGTAAGTTGTTTCCCTCTCTTTCCCTTTATCTATGTGGTTTCCTTTATTGCATGTGGTTGAACTTCAATAAGTTAAACACGGATATAAGGCAATTCCACTGTAAGCACACTGGCTTCTGCATCAGACGTTTGCTTCACTCTGTTTCTCGTTTGAGTTTGGGTGACTTTTTTTTGCCCTCAGTTATTTCACTCTTGGGCACCCTTGCTCCACAGAAAACTGCATTCCACTCCTCTTTTCTTGTCTCCTCAGTCCTCCTTTCACCTTTTTTTTTTTTTTGCTCAACATCTACAATTTGAGATGTGTGCGATTGCTGCTTCAAAGTTGAAAACTGAGCAAATTATAGCTGTAGATTTTGTTCCTGAATTGACATGAGCATGTCCAGGCCATTTGCAGACTTCGTGGGAAACACTGGCAATCCTAAAAGTATTATAGGAGGATCATGATTTATCCTATTGTTTAGTAAGAAGAGCAGTTTCTTGGGAAGAGGATGTATTTCCAGAGTGTCACTTAAGAATTGTGTAAATCTTATACTGGGCTGTGAGGTTTAATTAACAAACTGCTTTCATTCAGGTTGGAATTCCTGATTTATTGAGGTTCTGTTTCACCTGCATTCCACTTAACTAAACCCATAAGCTTCAAGCTTGATTTACTGTCTCGTTTCCACTGAAAACACACTTCTCTTACAATATTTATAACTTTCTTAATAGGATAGTTATTGAAAAACAAGCCTTTGTTCACTCTGATGATACTCAAAAATTGTAAAAATTCAAAATCTTCTTTTCATCTCCTCACTTCCCTGCGTGAAAGCCCACAGAGGTTCCCCATTGCCTAGAAGAGAACGTCTCAAATGTTTTTCACCTGATACATGTGCCAGCAATTTCCACTTGGCAGACAAACTCCCACAGAGCCTCTGGTCCCGAGGAGGTGTACTCTCTGGATTACGTTTGTAATCCATATCCCTCTGGCCTCACCAGTGCAAATGAGGACATGGTTTAACCTAGCGCCTCCTGATTGATAGTCTCCACCTGCGTGAGGGCAGGTTGCCCTTCTCAGGTTCCTTCTAATTTCTTCCAGGGAGTCTTCGGGAGTGCTTTACGTGGGTTCCCAGCCCTCTGCTTGTCCTCGGCTGTCCTTCAGCTGCAACCCGTTGATCCCTGTCCTGGACACAGATTGATGCCACTCCTGCCATGCTGACTTTAAGGTGAGTTACTCCTTTATTACCGCATGAAGCACAGACACAGACCTTTTCCTTAATTCCTCCCAGTCACACTGAAACCAGATTTCTGCTTGTTTTCTTTTTTCTTTTAACTGGAGGATAATTGTTTCACAATGTTGTGTTGGTTCCGGCTGTACAGCAGTGTGAATCAGCCACAAGTGGACATATACCCCTCCCTCTTGAACTTCCCTCCCTCCCCACCCAACCTACCCCTCTAGGTTGTCACAGAGTGCCGGGTTGAGCTCCTTGTGTTATCAATTTCCCACTGCTGCTGCTGCTGCTAAGTCATTTCAGTCGTGTCCGACTCTGTGCGACCCCATGGATGGCAGCCCACGAGACTCCCCTGTCCCTGGGATTCTCCAGGCAAAAACACTGGAGTGGACTGCCATTTCCTTCTCCAATGCATGAAAGTGAAAAGTGAAAGGAAAGTCGCTGAGTCTTGTCCGACTCTAAGCGACCCCATGGACTGCGGCCCACCAGGCTCCTCTGCCCATGGGATTTTCCAGGCAAGAGTGCTGGAGTGGGGTGCCATTGCCTTCTCCATCAACTTCCCACTAGCTATCCATTTGACATATGGTTACTGTAAATGTTTCAATGCTCTTCTCTCAGTTTGTCCCACCCTCTTCTTTCCCTGTTGTGTCCATAAGTCTGTTCTCCATGTCTGTGCCTCCATTCCTTCCCTGAAAGTAGGTTCACCAATACCATTTTCCTAGATTCCATATATAGTTGTTAATAGATGATATTGTTTTCTCTTTCTCACTTACTTCACTCTGTATAACAGGCTTTAGTTTCATCTACCTTGGTTCAACTGACTCAAATTTGTTCCTTTTAAGGTTGAACAATATTCTATTGTGTATATGTACCACAACTTCTTTATTCATTCACCTATCGATGGATATTCAGGTTGCTTCCATATCCTGGCTATTGTAAGTAGGGCTGCAGTGAACACTGGGGTACATGTGTCTTTTGAATTATGGTTTTCTCAGGGTATATGCCCAGTAGTGGGATTTCTGGGAAACCAGGTTTTGATGTTAACCACAACTTTTACTAGAAGCCCAGGAAATAGGAAATGAAAGCAAAGAAATGTTATTAAATATAGAGGCTCATGGAGCCATCTGTTGCAGCCCACCATCATTTGGGGATGTCTTACTTAATGATTCCTTGGCTGTAGGGTTTCTTTTCCAACTAGCTGCCAGCCAGCTACCCTGCCAAGGGTGCTAGCTGCTCGCACTCCCATGCAGTCTGGATATTTGGGTCTCCACGCCTGAGCGTAAAGCCCTAAGAAGGAGTTTCCCCCTCATCTCCAACTTAGGGTCTGCCTTCCCTATTGTCACGCTCAGTCCCTGGATTTCCCTTTTCCCAGGGTAACTGAGCGGGAATGTCCTCTGCTAACAGGAGAGACCTCATTGCCTACCACAGCTGGAGCTTTGCCTTCAAGGAAACCATAGCAGAGCCCAGCTGTCCCGCTTTGTGCAACAGACACAAAGAGGGTCACTTCCTTATGTTTCTATCTTCTGAACCATAGAGAAAAGAACAGTTTCCTCTTTTCTAACTTCTCAAAGTTTGTGTTGAGTAGTTTAAAACATGAGGTAAGTTGAACTGTGCCAAACCTCGTCAAGCTTCTCTTCATGCCTTCCCCATTATGAAGTAAAAATCGGGCCTATATGTATTTCCTGTGGTCTCAGATTCTAACGTTCTAGTAGCAACTCCTCACTCACAAGCCTACATGTCACTACACTACATGTCATAAGACAAACAGCTTCTTGATTTTATTTAAAAACTTTTTTTTTAAACTGAAATATAGTTTATTTACAATGCTGTGTTAGTTTCAGGTCTATAGCAAAGCGATTCACCTATATATATATATATGTATACATACATATTGGAGAAGGGAATGGCACCCCACTACAGTACTCTTGCCTGGAAAATCCCATGGATGGAGGAGCCTGGTAGGCTGCAGTCCATGGGGTCACAAAGAGTCAGACATGACTGAGTGACTTTGCTTTCACTTTTCACTTTCATGCATTGGAGAAGGGAATGGCAACCCACTCCAGTGTTCTTGCCTGGAGAATCCCAGGGACAGGGGAGCCTGGTGGGCTTCTGTCTATGGGGTCACACAGAGTCAGACACAACTGAAGCAACTTAGCAGCAGTAGCAGCATAATACATATATATAAATATATTATTTTCAAGATTCTTTTCCATTATTGGTTCTTACAAAGTATTGAATATAGTTCCTTGTGCTATATAATAAGTCCTTGTTTATCCACTGTATATATAGTAATGTGTATGTATTAGTCCATTGTATATATAGTAATGTGTATATATTAATCCCAAACTCCTAATTTATCCCTCCTCCACTTTCCCCTTTGGTAACCATAAGTTTGTTTTCTAAATCTGTGAGTCTGTTTCTGTTTTGTAAATAAGTTCATTTATAACATTTTTTAAGATTCCACATATAAGCGATATCATATATTTATCTGACTTTACTTGGTGTAATAATCTATGTCCATTTATGTTGCTGCAAATGGCATTATTACATTCCTTTTTATGGCTGAATAACATTCTATTGTATATATATCACATCTTTACTCATTCATCTGTCAGTGGACACTTATTTTGCTTCCACATCTTGGCTATTTTAAATAGTGCAAGCAGCTTTTTCTTTAGATTGCGGAGTATAGTCTCGACCCGTATTTAGAAGGAAACCCATCTCCAGAGGAAGCAATGTGCAGAATATAAGTCCACTTTAAACATATAAAATCTTTTACTCAGACCCACAGCTTCTCAATGTTTGCATGTCATTTTCATTGATGTGTCAGTCAGTACAGACTAGGTTATGCTGTAATAACAGATAGTCCTGAAACACTGACTTAAAGATTTATTTCTCACTTATGCTACATATCTGCCTGAGGCTGGCATGGAGGCTTTTTTGTTGTAATTATTCAGGAAACTTGGAGGGAGTCATTTTCTTCTCAAACATTATCAGCCCCTCTATGCCTCAGGGCAAGAGATTATTGCACTGCCTATTTATTAATAAGTACTCCAACTTAGTTACATGTCCCCCCTCAAACACAAGGAAGCTCCATCCTACAATGACCCTACTCTTTTCCTGACATTTGAAGCAATACATTCAGCTGTTTAACATCTCAATGTCACATAATAGTTCCAAATAAAGCCCAGGTGTTGTACTAAAATAGCTCTACATGTGCAACTAATTTTAATCTTAATAATAATTGTATGAAGGAGGTACTATTATTATCACCATTATCGATGAAGAAACAGATCCAGAGAGGATGAATAACTTATTGTGGTCATACAGCTGTAATGGTAGTGCTGGGATAGATAGACTTCATGGGCCGTACGTTTAACTACTACACATCCAATTCAACTTTCCTCAACTGAGCTTCTCATCTGCCTACCACCTTCCCATAGTCCTACGTTTATTCTTTTTGAATTGTCCTAATTTAGGTAAAGGACACACTACCAGCTGTCTTGTTGTAAATGTCACCAACCTGGAACCTGTCCTTGGTTCCTTTCTTTCTGTCAAGTTCCACGTCCAGTTCAAACTAGCTCTCAAGGAAGGCTGACCTTTGCCATCCCCTTCTCTCTTCCTAGTACTGCAGTCCTTCTCTCAGTGATCTCTGGCATGCCGCCCCTAAGGTCTATTCTTCGCCGATCAATCAGAATGAATTTTTAAGGCTCTGTATCTGAAGAATTTGATGTGTTATTCCTTTGCTAAAAATGCTACAATAATCTCCCAAGACATAAGGTATGATGTCTTGTTATTGTTCCTTCTGCTGCTGAAACAGCGCCTCACCCAACACACACACACACACACACACACACACACACAGCTAATTACTGCAAATTTCAGCTTAACTGTAATTTCTTTACAAAGGCCTCCAAATAGGGTTGTGTCCCTCTGTGCGCCCTTTTTAAACTGAAGTATAGTTAGTTTATAGTGTTGCGTTAGTTTCTGGTGCACAGCAAAGCGATTCAGTCATATACGTGCTGTGTGCGTGCTTCGTCGCTAGCTGTGCCCAACTCTTTGTGACCCCAGGGAGGACTGTAGCCCACCAGGCTCCTCTGTCTGTGGGACTCTCCAGGCAGGAATACTGGGGTGGGCCATGCCCTTCTCTAGGTGATCTTCCCAAGCCAGGGATAGAACCCCGGTATCCGACATTGCAGGCAGATTCTTGACTGTCTGAGCCACCAGGGAAACTCAAAAATACTGGAGTGGGTACTCTACTGGAAGGGATAGAAGCCTATCCCTTCTCCAGGGGATCTTCCCAACCCAGGAATCAAAGCAGGGTCTCCTGCACTGCAGGCAGATTCTTTACCAGCTGAGCTACCATATATACATATGTATCTATATTCTTTCTCCAATTATTTTCCATTATAGTTTATTAAAGGATATTGAATATAGTTCCCTGTGCTACACAGTGGGTCCTTTAAAAAATATATTTTATATACAATAGTGCATATATGTTAATCCCAAACTCCTAATTTATCCCCGCCTTGCCTCTTTGGTAATCATGTTTGTTTTCTATGTGTGTGAGTCTATTTCCATTTTGTAGATAAGGTCATTTGTATCCTTTTTTCAGATTCCACATAAAAGTGATATTATATGATATTTGTGTTTATCTGACTTACTTCTTGTAAGGAAAGAGCAAATTAGCCAAGATGGTGTTGTCAAGCTCTCTTGTCCCCTGCCCTCTTGCTCTCACTATGTTTTGTTTAGTTTAGTTCAGTTGCTCAGTCGTGTCTGACTCTTTGCAGCCCCGTGGAATGCAGTATGCCAGGCTTCACTGTTCATCATAAACCCCTGGAATTACTCAAACTCATGTCCATTGCGTGGGTGATGCCATCCAACCATCTCAACCTCTGTCGTCCCCTTCTCCCGCCTTCAATCTTTCCCAGCATCAGGGTCTTTTCAAATGAGTCAGTTCACGGTATCCGGTGGCCAAAGTATTGGAGTTTCAGCTTCAGTATCAGTTCAGGACTGATTTCCTTTAGGATGGATTAGTTGGATTTTCTTGCTGTCTAAGGGACTCTCAAGAGTCTTCTCCAACACCACAGTTCAAAGCATCAATTCTTCGGCGCTCAGCTGTCTTCACAGTCCAACTCTAACATCCATATATGACCACTGGAAAAACCATAGCTTTGACTAGATGGACCTTTGTTGGCAAAGTAACGTCTCTGCTTTTTAATATGCTGTCTAGATTGATCATAGCTTTTCTTCCAAGGAGTAAGTGTCTTTTAATTTCATGGCTGCATTCACCACCTACAGTGATTTTGGAGCCCCCCAAAATAAAATCTGTCACTGTTTCCACTGTTTCCCCATCTATTTGCCATGAAGTGATGGGACCAGATGCCATGATCTTAGTTTTCTAAATGTTGAGTTTTAAGCTAACTTTTTCACTCTCCTCTTTCACTTTCAGCACGAGGCTCTTTAGTTCCTCTTCACTTTCTGCCATAAGGGTGGTGTTATCTGTATATCTGAGGTTATTGTTATTTCTCTCGGCAATCAAAGCACAAGATTCCAGCTTGTGTTTCATCCAGCCTGGCATTTCTCATGATGTACTCTGGATATAGGTTAAATAAGCAGGGTGACAATAGACAGCCTTGACGTACTCCTTTCCCTATTTGGAACCAGTCTGTTGTTCCATGTTCAGTTCTAACTGTTGCTTCTTGACCTGCATACAGATTTCTCAGGAGGCAGGTCAGGTAGTATGGTATTCCCATCTGTAAAAATTAAGAATTTTCCACAGTTTGTTGTGATCCACAAGGTCAAGGCTTTGGCATAGTCAATAAAGGAAAAGTAGATGTTTCCCCGGAACTCTCTTGCTTTTTCGATTATCCAGCATATGTTGGCAATTTGATCTCTGGTTCCTCTGCCTTTTCTAAAATCAGCTTGAACACTTGGAAGTTCATGGTTCACGTATTGCTGAAGCCTGGCTTGGAGAATTTTTAGCATTACTTTGCTAGCGTGTGAGATGAGTGCAATTGTGCAGTAGTTTGAGCATTCTTTGGCATTGTCTTTCTTTGGGATTGGAATGAAAACTAACTTTTCCAGTCCTGTGGCCACTGCTGCATTTTCCAAATATGCTGGCATATTGAGTGCAGCACTTTCACAGCATCATCTTTTAGATTTGAAAGAGCTTAGCTGAAATTCCATTACCACTAGCTTTGCTATCAGTGATACTTCTTAAGGCCCACTCGACTTCACATTCCAGGATGTTTGGCTCTAGGTTAGTGATCACACCATCATGGTTATCTGGGTCATGAAGATCTTTTTTGTATAATTCTTCTGTGTATTCTTGCCACTTCTTCTTAATATCTTCTGCTTCTGTTAGGTCCATACCATTTCTGTCCTTTATCGAGCCCATCTTTGCATGAATTGTTCCCTTGGCATCTCTAATTTTCTTGAAGAGACCTCTAGCCTTTCCCTTTCTATTGTTTTCTTCCTCTATTTTTTGCACTGATCACTGAGGAAGGCTTTCTCATTTCTCCTTGCTATTCTTTGGAACTCTGCATTCAGATGCTTATATCTTTCCTTTTCTCCTTTGCCNAGGATTTGAAACAGCTCAACTGGAATTCCATCACCTCCACTAGCTTTGTTCATAGTGATGCTTCCTAAGGCCCACTTGACTTCACATTCCAGGATGTCTGGCTCTAGGTGAGTGATCACATCATCCTGATTATCTGGGTCACAAAGATCTTTTTTGTACAGTTCTTCCATGTATTCTTGCCACCTTTTCTTAATATCTTCTGCTTCTGTCAGGTCCATACCATTTCTGTCCCTTATTGAGCCCATCTTTCCATGAAATGTTCCCTTGGTATCTCTAATTTTCTGGAAGAGATCTCTAGTCTTTCCCACTCTATTGTTTTCCTCTATTTCTTTGCATTGATTGCTGAGGAAGGCTTTCTTATCCCTTAAAAGGATTATACACATGGTCCAACTTGATAAAGGCCCAAGGACAGAATCCTTCTTGGAGTTCAGCTGAGACACAGAAGCTCTGTTCTCAACAGCAACATTAAGTACAGCCCTGGGATGGGTGGAGAGGTAAAATTCACACAAAGTGTCTTGCTTTAATCAATGTATTTCATACAGTATTCCTTCACTTCTCCATTTATACTGAACGGACCAAGAAGTGAGAAAAGCATGGAACATGGTGTCAGAAGACTTTGATTATAATCCTGACTCTACCATTTACTAACCCTTGGATTTTAGAGCAAATTATTAATTTCTGTGATGTTGGAAAATATCCATCTAGATAAAAAGGTAAATGATAACACTTCTGTGAAATAGGCAAAAGTAAGTGAAAGAAGTTAATGAGATAATGTATGTAAAAATACTTTGTAATCATAAAGCCTTAGATAGATATAAGCGACCATTAAGCTAACTAATGCAGAGACACATTTCATCTGAGAGAGATAATGGCCAAGAGGGACCTTTTTAATCAGGATACTAGTATTAGAGGAAATTGGAGATAAATAAATGTCCCACAAGGCACAGTAAGTTGTAAATATAACTTACAAAACTGCTTACTATAAGAAGTAGGACAGCATGACTAGTTACATAAATAACATTGAAAAGTGTTCTGATCAACTGATATTCATCACAGTATGGCTCCACAAATCACAGATGTTCTTTAGGTTGCACCAAGGTGTTCTGCTACCAAAATCAATCTACAGTAGTCATTTATTGATTTCTGGGAACAATTTAATCCACGGGGAAATTTTTCTCCATAGCAGGTTTTTCAGCTACAAATTCCTTTTAAATCCTTTAGTGACTGCCAGCAGAGAGAAACACAAATAAACCTGCAGCAAAGGAACACCTAGGAAAAGCATATCACATATCATCAATGGCTTACCTTCATCCATTTGTGGTCACAGACAGGTCTGCATTTAAACTGCTAGCAAAAATTCCCTGTAGTCATATGGTGGTATAAAACACACTGTCTCAATCCTACCTATAAGAGCCACTTTCCCACTAGGGAGAGAGGTGCGGGGAAAGGGCAGGAGATGCAAGACAGGGCAGTGGTAACCTGAAGCAGTCTTAGAGGCAGAAAATTCTGAAAAGAAGCCAGAGTTGGCAGCCAAAAAGAGCACAGCTCACATTAGCATTTAATCCAGAGAGCAAGCTGTAGATAGGATGGATAGCTGGGAAAACAGAAGGCATGAGAGAAGAGGGCTAGAGTTGAGTAAGGATATGAAAGATTTGCTGAGCAGAGCCTTTGAATGTGTTAGTATGTCCCTCTATTTACATGATGCTCAGAGCATCTTGAGGGAATGGATACGAATACTTTATAAAGATTAAATTTGTGGCAGTATTTTATAGGGTTCACAGAGAGCATCTTGATTTCCAGGTGATCTGCTATCCAGATCTGAGGAGCACTAAGGTTAAGTTGTAAATGACAGAGCCATGCTGCTGCTGTTGCTAAGTCGCGTCAGTCGTGTCCGACTGTGCGACCCCATAGACGGCAGCCCAACAGGCTCCTCTGTCCCTGGGATTCCCCAGGCAAGAATACTGGAGTGGGTTGCCATTTCCTTCTCCAATGCATGAAAGTGAAGTCGTTCAGTTGTGTCCGACCCTCAGCAACCCCATGGACTGTAGCCTACCAGGCTCCTCCATCCATGGGATTCTGTAGGCAAGAGTACTGGAGTGGGGCGCCATTGCCTTCTCTGTGACAGAGCCATAGGGGATCATTAATAGGCAATAGACATACTCTGGTGATATACTCTCATACTCACACTCTTAATTCTTGGAAGGGGCACAATGGAGGTAAACCCTCTTCTAACAACACACTCTTTGGAATCTCTATTACAGGAAGGATCTCAGGCTGTTTCCCCTTATGATAGAAATCATGAGGACTCATTAAGATAGTGCTGATATGACTGCTATTTCTGGGATTCAGAAGGCTGTGGGCATACACCTCAGAAAACCAGAGCAAACACATCTTTGGGTCCTATTCTGTTCTACCTTATTCATACAGACTATTATATTGGACTTACCCCAGTGTCAAAGGAAAAGATGATTTAATCTAGATTATCTAGTTTATTTCACCTATAAAAAAACCCAAACCAGTAACTTTCTCAAAATTCCTTTCTTTAAAAAAAATTAATTTACTTATTTTAATTGGAGGCTATTAATTTACAATATTGTAGTGGTTTTTGCCATACATCGACATGAATCAGCCTCGGGTGCACATGTGTTCCCCATCCAGAATCCCTCTCCCACCTCCCTCCCCATCCCAACCCCAGGGTCATCCCAGTGTACCAACCCTGAGCACTCTGTCTCATGCATTGAACCTGGACTGGTGATCCATCAAACTTTCTTTTAGCCTGAATCATCCTCCTGTCCTTTCTTTATGGAGTAAACAATGGCTGTCTCTTATACAC
>SJYX01024563.1:43503-60555 GCA_006410675.1 Oreotragus oreotragus
ATGACCCAGTAGATGTTGGCAATTTGATCTCTGGTTCCTCTGTCTTTTCTAAAACGAGCTTGAACATCTGGAAGTTCACGGTTCACGTATTGCTGAAGCCTGGCTTGGACAATTTTCAGCATTACTTTACTAGCGTGTGAGATGAGTGCAATTGTGCGGTAGTTTGAGCATTCTTTGGCATTGCCTTTCTTTGGGATGGGAATGAAAACTGACGTTTTCCAGTTCTGTGACCACTGCTGAGTTTTCCAAATTTGCTGGCATATTGAGTGCAGCACTTTCACAGCATCATCTTTCAGGATTTGAAATAGCTCAACTAATTCCATCACCTCCGATAGCTTTATATATACACACTCAAATATATATATATATCACAAGTTTATTTTTAATAGTAGAAATAAATGGAAGAAAGCCTAAATATTCCCAAACTGGAGACAGTGGTGTACCTAATTTGATCTAATAAGATATTATGTAGCTATTTAACTAGATATTTTTACATATGATGGCATGAAATATATTGTGTCAGTGTCACCTAGCAGAACCACTTCCCCACCAGGGAAATTGGTGGTCTGAAGTGCAAATTTAAAATCATGTGAATGTATGGCAAAAACCACCACAATATTGTAAAGTAATTAGTCTTTAATTAAAATTAAAAATAAATAAATAAATAAAAGGAGGAAGGTTTTAAAAAAGTGTTATTACAAATAATGATGTGTGGGAAATTCTTATAAAATATTAACTGAAGAAAACTGGATAGAAAATATATATAAAAGATAAACTCATTTCAAATGCATTAAGGTAAAAGATGAAATTTTTCATTCTTTTTAAGCCACGTTGTTTGATTTTTTATGATAATTCATGATTTGCTCATTCAAGTAATTTCTTTGCAATTTTTATTTTAAAATAATTTCAGACACATAGAAAAGCTGTATGAACAATGCGCTCCTGTGTACTCTTCGCCCAGATTCCCTAATTGTTAGCATAAAAAACTTTTTTTTAATTTTAATTTTTATTTTGTTTTACTTTATAGTACTGTGTTGGTTTTGGCATACATTGACATGAATCCGTCATGGGTGTACATGAACTCCCAAACATGAACCCCCCTCTCCCACCTCCCACCCCACATCATCCCTCCAGATCATCCCCATACACCAGCCCCAAGCATCCTGCATCCTGCATCGAACATCTTTAAAAGTCCCTCTGTCCCATTTAAAGAGACTTTGTTCAATAAGTTCCTATGTGAACGTTGTCACTTTGGATTCTACGGTGAAAGGGAAACCGCAAGGGGACAAACACTCATTTCTGATAGCCTGGGATCTAGAATGAAAACCAACCCCAAGACTAATAATCAGATGCAAGACTTTTAACCAATTACACTGCGTATAATTTGCTATAATCAGTGTCATCCCATTCTGCCTTTCCCTTGACTACTTCAAGGAACATCAGGCAGACAATGTGATAATGAGTGTTGAAAAACAGATTTAAACTCTCCCATGCAGCTGAGTGACTTGAGAAAGACATATATATTTTTCAGTCGTGTCTTCACGAAAATGAAAAGAATTGATTTAATCCAGCTGCCAGTGGTTCTACATAACTTGCCTAGACTTCAAAGAAAAGTGAAAAAGAGTTGAAGACCTTACAAAAATAAAAACACCATGTGTCCACAGCCATGAAAATGCATTATGCAAATGAAAGTACCCATATTTTAACATAGATACTGTATATTTCTACCCTGAATTTGGAAGAATTCCCCAAATTACAGACAGTTTAGAGGTGGAAGAGACATTTGGGTTATCCCGCACTGTCCAATAGAACTTTCTGTAATGATTAAAATATTTTGTATCTGTGCTGTCCAATAAGGTAGTCATGAGTCATCTGTGGTTATTAAGTGCTTGAAATGTACCTGATGCAACTCTAGAACTGAATTTTGTTTTATTTCATTTTAATTCATCTAAATTGAAAGAGCCACATGTGGCTAGACGTTACTATACTGGACAGTGGAGATATAGACCTTTTATCACTCTAAGCAGTTCCCCTGATCTTTTTGCACTCTCCCTGATAATCACACCCACTCCTAACAGCTCCAGTTACCACTTATAATGATTGTACCCAATCTTGGTTGCATGTTACATTCACCTGGGGAACTGTTTTTAAATGTCAGTGTGCATGTGGGGAGAGGGTGAGGTACTGTGACCAAGCATGAGTGGTTTTGAAAAGCTCTACAAGTGACTCTAATGTGCAGCCAAGGGTCAAGAACCTTCAATCAATATGCTAATGACTTCTAATTCTGTATCACTAGATCTCAATGCTGCATTCCACATGGTGACTGGATCTTTCCTTCTATCCGTCTGGAGAAATTAAAAAAAAAAAAACCACACACCTCAAATACCAACATATCAAAATGGGACATCATTATCTCCATTGTCCTTACCCTAATCCTTCAAACTATAATTACTTGACTTCTGTCATTTTGCTGTTTTCTATATGTCTTATATACATACATATATATATATACACACACTGTTCCCCAGTTCATTCATTATGCCCTTTTTTTGCGTCTGATTTTTTTGTAGTGTATAATTTTTATTTACTTTTCATTTCACATTCTATATATGCTTTTAGTTATTTTCTTAGTGGTTACCCTGAGGATTACAATGAACATCTTCAGTATATAGCAAGCTAGTTGGAATTAATAACTTAGCTTCAATAGTCTAAAAAATTCTTTTCCTATGCAGCTCTATCCCTCCTTCTCTATGTTGTTATTATCACAACTTACATGTCTATATATTGTATGCCCACTAACATAGAATTATAATTTTTGTTCTATGCATTTGTATTCTAAATCATATAGACAAAAACTTACAAACCAAAAGTACAATAATTGTGGCTTTTATATTTAGCTATATAGTTACCTTCACCCATGTTCTTTATTTCTTCTTATGACTTTGAATTACTATCTAGCCTAAAGGAGATAGGAAATGGCAACCCACTCCAGTATTCTTGCCTGGAGAATCCCACGAACAGAGGAACCTGGTGGGCTACAGTCGACAGGGTCGCAAAGAGTCGAACATGACTGAGCGACTTCACTCAGCCTAAAGGACTCCCTTTAGGATTTCTTATAAGCTAGGTTTACTGGCAATGAACTTGCTTAGTTTTTGTTTATCTGGGAATGTTTTAAGTTTACCTTAATTTTTAAAGGGTAGTTTTGCAGAATATCAAATTTTGGTTGAGATGGGTTTTGTTTCTTTCAGCACTTCAAATGTATCAACCCACTGCCTCCTGGCCTCCATGGTTTCTGAAGAGAAACTGGCTGTTAATTTTTATTGAGGATCCCTTGTCTGTGACAAGTTTTTTCTGCTTTCCTGATTTCCTCTTCGTCTTTTTCTTTTGACAGTTTGATTATGTGTCTCAGTGTGGAATCTCTTTGAGTTTAGCCTTCTTGGAGTTTGTTCATAAATGCAGATTCATGTATTTCCTCAAATTTTTTTGGCCATTATTTCCTCAAATATACTTTCCAGCACTTTCTCTTTCCTCTCCTTCTAGGACCAATATGCATCTTTTGGTACACTTGTTAGTGTCTCACATACTTCTGATGCCTTATTCATTCCTCTTCATTCTTTTATATTTTCTAGCCCTTAGACTAGATAATTTCTTTTTTTAATTTAGTTTTTTTTTTTTTTTTTTTACTGAAGGATAGTTGACTTACAATGTTGTATTAGTTTTTGGTATACAGCAAAGTAATTTAGTTATATGCATATATTTTTCATATTCTTAACCATTATGATTTATTACAGGATATTGAATATGGTTCCCTGTGCTACACAGTAGGACCTTGTTGTTCATCTATTTTATTTATAGTGGTGTGTATCTGCTAATCCCAAACTCCTAAATTATCGCTCTCCCATCCCCTTTCCCCTTTGGTAACCATAACTTTGTTTTTTATGACTGTGAGACAGACTAGATAATTTCAATGTATATATCTTCCATCTCACCAGTTCTTTCTTCTACCTTCTCAAATCTGCTGATTCACATTTGGCTAACACTGCTAGGGAGGCTAACTCCAACCCTGAGAAAATTCCAAGGCGGGGTTTTAAAAAAAGACAATCAATCCTCTGTGATGATTCCTCTTCTTCATGAAGAAATTTAGTATCTATGTATTGACCAGTCAAAACATAATTACAATTCTTCGAGAACAAAATTCACATTTCCCCCCTTCCAGCACCAGCAAGCCACACTAACAATATGAGTCACAGTCCCCATGACTATCTCCAAGCTAAGAAGTGGGGGATTGTAAGCAGTTCAGTAAAAATTCTGCAAAACTCTTACCAAAATTTAATAGCTTATTTCTTCATTAAGCACTATTTTGATTGGCGTAAGTTTTTATTAGAGTCCAGAGTTCAGAAAAGGTTGATTTGAACTGATGGGTGTTGCTAGGTTAAATCATTGCATTAGTGCAGAGATGGGTTTTTGAAGTTCCCTACTGTGCCAATTTCTATAACGTCCTTTTTATAAAATCAAAAATTTGTGTAATTTTAATACATTTATTGTTTCATTTAACTTTAATTTCCCAGGTCTATATAAAACTCACAAGACATACTTTTTGTAATTTACATCTTAATTTGTAAGAAGTTATATTTTTATTAGGTTATTTCTATCCAGCAACATAGTGTGCTTCCCTGTTCTCTCTGTCTTATTTTATTCCCATCAGTAACTTCTTTTACATGAATCCTGTTCCTTTCTAGGTAAATTTATTCCTGGATGTCTTCAGATGTTATCACTATTCTGCATTGAATTTTTCCTTTATAATTTCTGAGTGATGATGTTACTGATATAAATTTTTAAAGCTATTGATATTTGTATTTTTTTCTTTCATTCTGTCACCATACCAAAGTTTCTTGTCAGCTTTTTAACAGATTTTTAAAAAGTTTCTTGGATGTTCTATTATACCATTATATGCCTATAAAGGTAATTTGTTAAATATTTGTAATATTTTCACATCCTTCTCTTATTGCATTAGTCAAAACCTTAAAACTGAATAATAGAGCTGATAACAGCATTCTTGATTTTAATGACAATGGGTCCAGTATTTCACAATTTATTATGATATTTATTATTAATTTGATGTAAATAGTATTTTTGTGTGTATATAAGTAGTTTACTTCTGTTCCAGTTTTACTTCATTTTTTATATAATAGGTTCTGAGTTAATATCAATTTTTTCATTTATTGATATAATCATGTTTTCTTTCCTTTTATGTGGTTGACAGTTACTAATTGTATTGAAAATTTTCTCATATTGAACCCTGCTTGCTCTTAGGATAAGTTCCACTTGTTCATAATGTGTTATTCATCAAATTCACTTCTGGTTTTCGTTTGCTAATATTTTATTTAGAGTTTTTTAGAATGATTTTAATGGTTGAAATTGGTCTATGGTTTTCATTTTGGAGTAGCATTATCAGGTTTTGGCATTAAGATTATGCTAGCTTTGTAGAATGAATTCAGGAGTGTTCTTCCTTGATCTATAATCTGAAAATGATTTTAATATCAAGATAATATCTGCATTTTTAAATTTCTGTTGATATACACAAATGTGAAACCACTTGAGCCGAGTGACTTTTAATTGGTAGACATTTCAAACTATTTTAATTTCCTCTATGATCATTAAGCTGCTCAAGTTTTCTATTTGTTTGTGTCTTAATTTTGCTAATTTTCCCAAAAATGCCATCATTTAGGATGTCTTCAGCTTCTTGTAAAAGAGAAGCATGCCTAAAAGTGGGTTAACAAAAAGTGAGTTTTCATCTCACACAACTAGCAGTCTAGAGGTTGAGCAGCTTCCAGATTAATTAATTCAATGGCTCAGAGACATCATAAAGGACACAATTTATGCCATCCTCAGCATGGAAGCTGAGTCTTTTAGGCTGGCTCTCTTCATAATCTCAAAAATGGCTACCAAAGTTTGGTGTCATATGCAAATGACATCATTCAGAGGCAAAAGGGGGAAATATTTCTTATTTTTACATCTCTTTTTAAGAACAAAGAAACTTTTTCCAGAAGCCTTCTAGCACATCTCATTGGGCAGAACTGTACTAAATGCTCAAATCTAGGTCAATCAAAGAAATGGAATTACCAATATTTACTTGAAAAGAAAGTGAAGCCATTCAGTCATGTCCGACTCTTTGTGACCCTGTGGACTGCAGCCTACCAGGCTACTCCATCCATGGGATTTTCCAGGCAGGAATACTGGAGTGGGTTGCCATTTCCTTCTCCAAGAGATCTTTCTGACCCAGAGATCGAACCCAGGTTTACCCACATTGTAGGCAGACGCTTTACTGTCTGAGTCACCTTAGACTAATTAAGACACTTTCCTTGAGGTAGAAGGGGGGCTTCTTGCTTAAGCACTTGGCCGCATGCAGGGAAGTTGGTTAAACACACACACAAAAAAGCATAGCTCTACTCACAGAGCATCCCCCCATCTCCACCCCTACCAAGATTTCACATAGTAATTTAATACATATCTATTGAGAGCCTACTATGTGCCAGGTTGTGGATATAGGGTAGTAAATATGACAGATAAAGTTTGCTATTATGGAGTTTACAATCTGTTTGGGGGAGCTGGGTGTTAAAATACTAAACAAAAATATAATCATTTCAAGTAGTAATAAATTCTTCAAGAAAAGCAAGTCTGGATAATGAAATAGAGGGTGACACAAAGGAGCTTGCTTCATTGGAAATGTGTTCTTGGGAGGCTTACTGAAGAGATAACATTTGATCTGAAATCTACATCATAAGAAGAAAACTGATGAACTAGTAGAATAGGATTAGAGGCAGTGAACCACATGTGATAAGGTCCCAAGGTGGTCACATGCTTGAGAAGTTAGAAAAATAGGAAGAGTGCTAATGTTCTCTAAAATACCACTGTGATTTATATACCGACACCTGAGCACCTGCTGTGTCCCTTATCTAGAATGACCATACCTACATTGCTGTGTAACAAACTCTTCAGTTCAGTTCAGTCTCTCAGTAATGTCCAACTCTTTGCAATCCCATGAACTGCAGCACGCCAGGACTCCCTGTCCATCAGCAACTCCCAAAGCCTACCCAAACTCATGTCCATTGAGTCGGTGATGCCATCCAACCATCTCATCTTTTGTCATCTTCTTCTCCTCCTGCCCTCAATCTTTCCCAGCATCAGGGTCTTTTCAAATGAGTCAGCTCTTCACATCAGGTGGCCAAAGTATAGGAGTTTCAGCTTCAACATCAGTCCTTCCAATGAACACACAGGAATGATCTCATTTAGGATGGACTGGTTGGATCTCTTTGCAGTCCAAGGGATTCTCAAGAGTCTTTTCCAACACCACAGTTCAAAAGCATCAATTCTTTGGCACTCAGTTTTCTTTACAGTCCAATTCTCATATCCATACATGACTACTGGAAAAACCATAGCCTTGACTAGACAGATTTTTGTTGACAAAGTAATGTCTCTGCTTTTTAATATGCTGTCTAGGTTTGTCATAGCTTTTCTTCCAAGGAGTAAGTGTCTTTTAATTTCATGGCTGCAATCACCATCTGCAGTGATTCTGGAGCCCAGAAAAATAAAGTCAGCCACGGTTTCCCCTTTTATTTGCTATGAAGTGATAGGACTGGATGCCATGATCTTAGTTTTCTGAATATGAGCTTTAAGTCAACTTTTTCACTTTCACTTTCATCAAGAGGCTCTTTAGTTCTTCTTCACTTTCTGCCATAAGGGTGGTGTCATCTGCATATCTGAGGTTATTGATATTTCTCCTGGCAATCTTGATTCCAGCTTGTGCTTCTTCCAGCCCAGCATTTCTCATGATGTTCTCTGCATATAAGTTAAATAAGCAAGGAGACAATATACAGCCTTGATGTACTCCTTTTCCTATTTGGAATCAGTCTGTTCCATGTCCAGTTCTAACTGCTGCTTCCTGACCTGCATACAGGTTTCTCAAGAGGCAGGTCAGGTGGTGTGGTATTCCCATTTCTTGAAGAATTTTCCACAGTTTATTGTGATCCACACAGTCAAAGGCTTTGGCATAGTCAATAAAGCAGAAATAGATGTTTTCCTGGAACTCTCTTGCTTTTTCGATGATCCAGCAGATGTTGGCAATTTGATCTCTGGTTCCTCTGTCTTTTCTAAAACCAGCTTGAACATCTGGAAGTTCACGGTTCACGTATTGCTGAAGCCTGGCTTGGAGAATTTTGAGCATTACTTTACTAGCATGTGAGATGTGTGCAACTGTGCAGTAGTTTGAGCATTCTTTGGCATTGCCTTTCTTTGGAATTGGAATGAAAACTGACCTTTTCCAGTCCTGTGGCCACTGTTGAGTTTTCCAAATTTGCTGACATATTAAGTACAGAACTTTTACAGCATCATCCTTTAGGGTTTGAAACAGCTCAACTGGAATTCCATCACCTCCACTAGCTTTGTTCATGGTAATCCTTCCTAAGGCCCACTTGACTTCACATTCCAGGATGTCTGGCTCTAGATGAATGATTACACCATCGTGATAAGACATAGTTCAAATATTGCTTTCTTTTCAATTATATCCCCAAGTAGAGTTAAACACTTCCTCCTTTGTGTTCCTATTATATATTAGACTCTATATCAGACTGTAGTACCTTTAACTTACTTTATTTTTTTTTCTCTCTCTCTGGACCTGGAAATGTTTGAAGGCAAGAGCTATGTCATTTATATATCTATCTTTGTATTCCCTACTGCCAAATGCCCTGGCTATGCAAATACTAGGTACATAACAAGTACTGAATTGCAGCACTATGTCTAGCACTATTATAGGCGTTATGAAACTTACAAAAGAATCTACTTTCATTGAAGTAGTTCAAAATGTACCCTCTAGAGTCAGAGCTTGACTCTTACCCCATTCCCACCAGTGTGTGTGAACTTAAACTGTGTGTGAACTAAAGCAAATTTCCTAACCTCTCTGTGCCTCAGGTTCCTTATCTGGGATGAGAGAGATGCTAATCATAACTGTCTGAAAGTAAAGAATAATTTAAATAATGTATGTGAAGCATTTAGCATATACAGTATCTGGCACATACGTGCTTAATGTTAATTTATTACTATTTATAAATCAAGGAAATTTTGGATTGGTATGATTTGTACAAATGAAAAGCATAATGTACCACTATGCAGGATGGTCTAAAGTACCTTTTGAAACAAGACATTATGGTGTCTTGACCCTAGCAAAGCATTGTTGAATGAGAAATGAAGAAGAACTAGCCACGGTGTAACTTGTGCTGGCCTGACCATTCTAGAGAATGTGTTCACTTCTGAACAGCATACTTTAAGAAAAACAAAGTATAGTATAACTAGAAGCAGACCACTAGGATGCTCATAATTCTAGAGAAGAGGAGGCTCCTGGGGCAGAGAGAGACACAAGAAATGAAATCAAATACATGAAGGATTGTCATGCAGAACAAAAGACAGATTTGCTTGATACTGCTCTAGAGAGCAGAACCGGGACCATGGAATAGAAGCTGGAAGCAGGTGATTTTGGATAGACATAGAGATGCCCTTGCTGAATGTCAGCACTCACCATAAAGAGACAGCCTGATTGACCATTCTTAATCTTTCATGCTTGGGAGACTACAGTGGGAGTTCACTTATGGAACAGGATGAAGTGCTGGCTGGTTTTATTTCATTCAGTTAAGGATACACCTCAAGACCAGTGCCTAATAATGGGAGCACAAACCTCACTTCCTGGCTGAGGTTAGTGGCAGATCAGTACAATCTGCCAAGCATAACTATAAAGGTAAATGGTTATGGAAAGGAACCTTCCCTATAATCCATCCTCAAGAGATGCCAGAAATTCCATCATTAGTTAACTTATTCCCAGAATAATGGCAGGGTAGGACTAACAGCAAGCATATGGAGAAAGAATTTATCTCAGAGCTTAGAGCGAGGATGAGGCTAAAAGCTGTCAATGAGGGTCCAATGGCACCAGCTTTAGGGACTGGCAAAGGGCAGGGAACTAGGAAAGTTATTAGACATATTATAAGCTTACAGGTGGACACATAACATGTTGTTCAGTTGCTAAGTCATGTCCAACTCTGTGACCCCCATGGACTGCAACACACCAGATTCCTCTGTCCTCTGCTATCTCCTGGAGTCTGCTCAAACTCATGTCAATTGAGTCAGTGATGCCATCCAATCATCTCAACCTCTGCCACCCCCTTCTTCTCTTGCCCTCAATCTTTCCCAGCATCAAGGTATTTTCCAATGAGTCGGCTCTTCACATCAGGTGGCCAAAGTATTGGCACCTCAGCTTCAGCATCAGTCCTTCCAATGAATACTCAGGGTTGATTTCCTTTAGGATTGACTGGTTTAATCTCCTTGCTGTTCAAGGGACTCTCAAGAGTCTTCTCCAGCACTACAATTCAAAAGCATCAATTTTTCAGACTATGTGGGGAACCCATTTTATATCCTGTGTAGTATAGAGGTGGGCATGGATACATAAAAGAGACATCCAGGCCTCTCCTTTCCCCTCCATCACATCTTCCATGCCCTTCTAAACATACATCTCTTTACTTCCAAGGCCACAGCAACTTTCTTAATCAAGGAATTCACCTTAAAGTGTTACTGGCTATTGCCCATGTAATTTATTATCCCTTCTAGGAGTACCTTTTAGGAATAGAGGGCCTTAAAGTGAAGGAATCACTCTCTAATAGTATTTCTCAGGCAACCTCTGGAGGAGAGGTTTTTCTCTACAGGGGAATACCACGAAGCTTCTCATAACACAGCCCACTGGAAATGCAATAGACCAGATTAATTTCAAATGCAAGAGATGAAAAGTAACACTAGACTCTGAACTGACTATAGATCATCCAATTATACTTACTTCAAGTTGCAAATTGACCGTGATTGTACTATCCTCTCTCTTTACTATTATAACTCACACATCTGGCATAGAGTGAGAGTTCAGTGAATGTACTTCTTGTTGCTTTCATTAGTATTACTACTATAAGCAGTAGTAGTATTAATGCTGCCCCAGTACCTGGCACAGTGCCCAGGACATATGAATTATCCCCAAAGTGGAATAATTTATCACTCTGGCTCCTGGCATAGTGCCTGGCACTCAACAGGGCTTCAATTGAGTTAGTTCTCTGTGTTCTCACCTTTCCCTGGGAAACATTTGTCTTCAGTTTCCTTTATAGCTGTGTCTTGCTAACATGGACACAGACCTTCCTGTAGCAGTAATACTTAGCCCAGAACAACCAGTGACACCATCTGAAAAGACATCTAACCTTTCCTTCCATAGTTGTCTCTTAAGGGGTTTTCCTGGTGGTTCAGATGGTAGAATCCACCTGCAATGCAGGAGACCTGGGTTTGGTCCCTGGGTTGGGAAGATCCCCTGGAGGAGGGCATGGCAACCCACTCTAGTATTCTTGCCTAGAGAATCCCCATAGACAGAGGAGCCTGGTGGGCTACAGTCCATGGGGTCGCAAAGAATCAAACACAACTGAGGGACTAAGCACATCATAGCACAGCCTCTTAAGTGGCAAATAGGCAGCAAGTGGATTTTCTTTTTTTTTTTGGTTTGTGTGTGTGTGTGTGTGTGTGTTTTTTGTATAATTGCTTTACAATGTTGTATTCGCTTCTGCCGTACACTGAAGTGATTTAACTATATATACATATATCCCCTCACTCTTGGACACCCCCATCCCACCTGCTCCCTCATCCCACCCCTCTAGGTCATTGCAGAGCACCAAGCTGAGCTCCCTGTGCTATACAATAGCTTCCCATTAGCTATCTATTTTACACATGGTAGTGTATATATGTCCAGTGTTTAAGATTTTTAATACAGTGAAACAAGTTTCAAGCTGTTGTAACTTTAGTTTACCTCTAATTCTTGTATTCTATTATAGCCTTAAAAATATGCCCCCAACACTTTCCCAACTAGACTATGATCAAGCCCACCACATTTGTTCTTGTGATACCTGAACTACACTCACATTTTCACACTAAATTAATTCTTCAAGGACTGGATAACAGCTATCTTCTCCATGAAACCTCTGAGACTTCCAGCCTCACAGAGCCCTTTCTGAAAACCCCAAGCATCAAATCGGTATCACAAAATCTGGTACTCATCTGTGACTGTGCTGACCCCCTCAGCTAGATTGTATTTGTTCATTAAACATCCATTGGTTGAGCACTTGTCATGTTCCAGACCCTGTGTAAGTGCTCGGAAGGCAGGAATCAAGGTATCCCTACACAAACAGCAGGAAGACAAAAGATGCAGTTGAATGATGTAGAACAAATGTGATCTGAGTGCCAGTGGGGAGCCCAGAGGGAGATTCTGAGGGTATCGGGGGAAGGCTTCACAGAGAAGGGTGGGACCTATGAACAGGGTGCTGAAGTAGAGAGGAGTTTGTTAAATGGAGAAAGTAGGATGGAGTCACGTGCAAACACATGATCATGAAAGGGTAACTCAGAGAACATGGCTCAGTATGGCTAGAACTTGGGGTGAGGAGAGAGATGAGACAATATCATGGAAGGTTTACTCATTCATTCATCACACATATATCCAGCATCCAGGGTATGCCAGGAACTGGGCTTGGATGAATGCTAGAAAAACAGGATAGATGCAACCTCTGCACTTGAGCTTTAAAGCAAATTGGACTGAACAGACGACTACTCAGGAAGACAAAGACATATGTCTGTGTTACTAGAAATTTTGATTAACGTCAAGAAAGAAGAGAAAAAGCTATGGCTACAATGGAGAGAAGAATATGAAGGAACTACTGTATAGAGAGCGGTTGATGAGGGCATCTCTGAAGAGGTGACATTTAGTTGAGGCTTGAAAAATGAAGAGTTGGAGGAGAGTGTTCCAAGAGATGATCGAAGGTCTTGAGGTAGGAGAAAACTTGGCATGTTGGAAGAATCAAAAGAAGCTTTACAGGGCTAAAGAACAGTGGGAAGGTGAGAGGGTGCTTTCAAATGACATTACAGAGGTAAAGAAACACAAGCCAAGACCTAGTAAGTAGAGCTCGGAAAGGAGTGTTGATTTCATCACAAAAGCAGCAGGATATGAACCAAGGAAAGTCAAATAGCATCAGCTTTGTGTTTCACAGGCTAACTTGAGAGTGGTGTGGAAGACAATCTGGAAGGGGAGAGAATGGAGTCAGGATGACTCATTGTAAGTGTGTGGAATGGTCCAAGTGGGAGATGATGAAGGCAGGGATCTTTTTCTTTCTTTTGTTCCAAAGGTGACCAGCACAGTGCTAGGCACGCTGAAGGCTTCCACTGTGTTCATGTTGATTAACTTAAAAAATGTAAACTGAATTGGGCTGTTGAGTCTCTTTTCAGGAGCTCTCATTGTCTCTTCTTTCTCCTCCCTTTTTCTTTATAATGGAGACAGAAAGGCAGCGAGGCATTCTACAATTAGTATTATTAAAGTAATTTGCTGTTTAGTGACAAATGCTTCCTCTAAATGCCACTTCCCTTTAGTCATTGCTGAGTTACTTGAAAGTAGCACAAGAAAATATCAGTGCTTCTCAAGACAGCCAAGCAGCCGTCTGCTCTCCTGAGATTTGGATGCAGAGAGAAATTTGTCATCTGGGCCCGGTCAGGGCAAGAGGCAACACTAACCTTCAAACACTAACTTCCCAGAAGATCACAAGTGTATGAATTGCAAATGCCACTTGGTATAATATATGCCGCTCACTGTGCCAAAGCAGAGATGTAATTACCTGAAAGAGTAAGGCAAATGTTTGTGGAAGCCACATGTCTTCATCGTCTCTTACATCCAGAAGATGAGACAAGAGGCCCTTTATCACATTTCCATTTCTTTTTGCTGACAAAACAGTTCAGTAATGAAAGACACTTAGATAAGTTCATCCAACCTCAGCCTCCAGAGAGTTCTGGAGGTCCCAGGGATGGTAGGGAAAGGGGAGTCAATCACCTCATGGGTCTGAGCCTCATCTGCCCTGGGGAGGAAAAGCATTCCTATCTCATGGAGCTAGTACAAGGAGTCAATGAGAAATGTGCACGAATTCAATCTGTAAACTACAAGGCAGAGCTCTATATTGTGATTCATTCTATGCAATTAAAGGCAAAGACTATCTTTTATTCTTGGTCTCCCAGAGAAAGTTAAACATATTGTAGGAACGCATTAATAGGTTTTGCTTTGAAATCACTTCTATTACAATCTGGCTTTAGATATACTGCATGTAAAACAGATCAGTCACTTCTCAGAATTGAATCAGATAGATCCTCAAATATGTCAGCTGCTTGGTTTAGGCGGTGGAGGAAAAACATCAGGAGGGGCTAGAGATGATACATGACTATAGTCTGTTGGAGTCAGTACCCTCTTCCCCAGTGAGCAGCAGTCAGAAGAAGGCTTCAATTAGCATTCCGACAGGATTTCAGTCCAGGATCTGCATCCAGGGCGGCTGCAAATGTAACCGTACAAATTAGCAGAGGCCCACGGTCCAAGAAAAAGTGGCCAAAAATGAGGTCCAACTTTGCATCAGCAATCAGAAGTATTATCATGAGTATTTCCAGACAGCAGAAGGGAAGGAAAAAACTAACTTGTACCATGTCTCAGGAGGTTTACTCTTTACCAGTTACTGTGATCAGTCCTTATC
Organism: Oreotragus oreotragus; assembly: GCA_006410675.1. Taxonomy (NCBI): domain Eukaryota; kingdom Metazoa; phylum Chordata; class Mammalia; order Artiodactyla; family Bovidae; genus Oreotragus; species Oreotragus oreotragus. The sequence goes on from SJYX01024563.1 coordinate 58,125, forward strand.
TCATTTAACTCTCACAATAGCTTTATGAGATAGGAATTAGTCTTTAGCATGGGGCCTGGTGCTGTTAATGTTATTAATATTGATAAGCTTAACAGGGCTTCCCTAGTGGCTCAGATGGTAAAGAGTTTGCCTGTAATGCAGAAGACCCAGTTCAATCCCTGGGTCAGGAAGATCCCCTGGAGGAGGGCATGGCAGCCCACTACAGTATTCTTGCCGGATTTCCCACCAGGCTACAGTCCATGGGGTCACAAAGAGTTGGACACAACTGAGTGACTTACACAAACAAGCTTAATAATAAGAAACTGAAGCACAGTGAGCTTGAGTAACTTCTTTAAGGTCACAGACCTGGTAAAGCTAGAGATTGAACCCAGGTCTTTCTGACCCAAAAGTCTGGGAGTCTTTCTTCTATATACTCCTTTGCAAGAGAAGAAAGATTGCAGCTTTAAAACAGCTAAGGATTTTTCAAGTCCCTAGCAAGGCTGCCTCCATAACTGACCACTTGAGAGCTGCAGGTATCTAACAACATCTTTGATCTCCCTCTATCTTCTTATTTAGGTTTCAAAATTGCTATGAACCATGGCGCAACTGTACTACAAAAAGGTCAACTACTCACCGTACAGAGACCGCATCCCCCTGCAGATTGTGAGGGCAGAGACAGAGCTCTCTGCTGAGGAGAAGGCCTTCCTCAATGCTGTGGAGAAGGGAGACTATGCCACTGTGAAGCAGGCCCTCCAGGAGGCTGAGATCTACTACAATGTCAACATCAACTGCATGGACCCACTGGGTCGGAGCGCCCTACTCATTGCCATTGAGAATGAGAACTTGGAGATCATGGAGCTCCTGCTGAACCACAGCGTGTACGTCGGCGATGCACTGCTCTACGCCATCCGCAAGGAAGTGGTGGGTGCTGTGGAGCTTCTGCTCAGCTACAGGCGGCCCAGTGGAGAGAAGCAGGTAAGAATTCCCTACAGCCTGGGAAATAACCAGGGACAACACAGCATCACAGGGTCAGAATCCATGAAACTAAGGAAGGTTAGGAAGGCTGAAGTTGAGAAGCCCTATAATGGCAACCCTTTCCTCTCCAAAATAGTGCCAGTGGTCTCACGTGGGATCGTAGAGCTACCCTGCATGGCCCATACTGAGTTTTACTCATTTGCTTTATCCTTATTAGTATTTGCTGACATATATTCAATACTCAGGCTTCCTAGGCAGAATAGTGGTAAAGAATCTGCCTGCTAGTGCAGGAGATGCAAGATACATGGGTTTGATCCCTGGGTAGGGAAGATCCCCTGGAGGAGGAAATGGCAACCCACTCCAGTATTCATGCCTGGGAAATCCCATGGACAGAGGAGCCTGGTGGGCTACAGTCCTTGGGGTCACAAAGAGTAGGATACGACTAAGCAACTGAGCATCCACACAACCTAAAATTGTGCTCTCTGTTTCCAGAATATTCTANAGGAAATGGCAACCCACTCCAGTATTCATGCCTGGGAAATCCCATGGACAGAGGAGCCTGGTGGGCTACAGTCCTTGGGGTCACAAAGAGTAGGATACGACTAAGCAACTGAGCATCCACACAACCTAAAATTGTGCTCTCTGTTTCCAGAATATTCTAATTCTTTCTATGCTCCCTACCTCCTGATATCTTCATTTCCTTCCTCTACTATAAGGTTATATTTGAGAGAAGGAGAGATGAAACACAAACCTGAGTTTTCTCCTCACCTGCTCTTTCCTGAAGGACAGGAGGCCTTTAAACTTGAGTGCTGTGGCACAGATGCAGATAGATCCAGGAACTTACACATATCTCTCAGTTTCACTCATGTGACTACATTTCACCCCTAGATGTTTGGAGTTTTACCTCTGCAATTCTCCTATCTTCCTAGGAACCAAAGTTTAATACTTTGGAGTTACCTTTGAGTCCCTCTCCCTTGTCTTCATGTTCAATCCCCAAGCCCTGTTGAGTTCTTCCTTCCAAATATCTTTTATGTGCTTTTTTTCCTCTCTAACCCATCTCCCACCACTCTGCCTCAGGTTCTCATCATCTCTCTCCTAGATGAGTAATTTCCCAAGTGTGCTTCCTGGACCATCAGCATTAGCATCACCAGGGGAACTTGTTAGAAAAAGCAAATGTGAAGGCCTCCAGATCAGACTGGATCAGACATTCTGGGAATGGGGCCCAGAAAGCCCTCCAGGTGATGGTGATGCTGCTCATGTTTGAGAATCCCTATACTAGACTATCCAATCCAAAGAAAGGGAACACCAAAGAATGCTCAAATTACTGCACAATTGCACACATCTCACACGCTGGTAAAGTAATGCTCAAAATTCTCCAAGCCAGGCTTCAGTAATATGTGAACCATGAACTTCCAGATGTTCAGGCTGGTTTTAGAAAAGGCAGAGGAACCAGAGATCAAATTGCCAACATCCGCTG
>SJYX01024563.1:71948-89552 GCA_006410675.1 Oreotragus oreotragus
TGGAATGAAAACTGACCTTTTCCAGTCCTGTGGCCACTGCTGAGTTTTCCAAATTTGCTGGCATATTGAGTGTAGCACTTTCACAGCATCATCTTCCAGGATTTGAAAGAGCTCAACTGGAATTCCATCACCTCCACTAGCTTTGTTCTTAGTGATGCTTTCTAAGGCCCACTTGACTTCACATTCCAAGATGTCTGGCTCTAGATTAGTGATCACATCATCATGATTATCTGGGTCGTGAAGATCTTTTCTGTACAGTTCTTCTGTGTATTCTTGCCACCTCTTCTTAATATCTTCTGCTTCTGTTAGGTCCATACCATTTATGTCCTTTATCGAGCCCATCTTTGCAGGAAATGTTCCCTTGGTATCTCTAATTTTCTTGAAGAGATCTCTAGTCTTTCCCATTCTGTTCTTTTCCTCTATTTCTTTGCATTGATCGCTGAAGAAGGCTTTATCTCTTCTTGCAATTCTTTGGAACTCTGCATTCAGATGCTTATATCTTTCCTTTTCTCCTTTGCTTTTCGCCTCTCTTCTTTTCACAGCTATTTGTAATAGGGACCAAATCTTAAAGTTAAAATGGTAATGCTCTATCAGATAGAATTTCCTGAAGCAGATAATAAGTAGAAGACTGTGTGTGTGTGTTTGTGTGTTATTCTGTGATCTTCTTGCTACTCTAGAAAACCAACCCTCTTGATAGCATCCACTCCCTAACCACTACAGCCTATTCCCTTAGGGATAGATGTTGGCAATCTGGGGGACTTGGGATTCCTTGGGGGTGAACACTCTAAAATAATTCTCAGTATTGTCTGTAGTCTCTCAAAAATGTTTATACAGAAGGTTTAATACTACCTATTTCTTGTCCATCAAACCTGCTCCCTTTACCCACTGAATCTTGGAACTGACAGGGTCGCATCATCAGAAGGGGAAGCAAATCCAGTTCCAGTCCCAAGAGGAGCCTTGAAACCATCTATGGTTAAAACTGGCTCAAAGATCAAGCTTTGTGCTTATGGAAAACTTGTCAAAATGAAGACGCCTAGTTGCATCAGAGAAGGCAATGGCGCCCCACTCCAGTACTCTTGCCTGGGAAATCCCGTGGGTGGAGGAGCCTGGTGGGCTGCAGCCCATGGGGTCACAAAGAGTCAGACACGACTGAGCAACTTCCCCTTTTTCTTTTCCCTTTCATGCACTGGAGAAGGAAATGGCACCCCACTGCAGTGTTCTTGCCTGGAGAATCCCAGGGACGGGGGAGCCTGGTGGGCTGCCGTCTATGGGGTCACACAGAGTCAGACACGACTGAAGTGACTTAGCAGCAGCAGCAAACCCTGTTGCATAACTACAGAATCGGAATCTTGGGGGGTTGGGCCTGGAATCAGCATTTTCATAATTTTTAGTTTGTACTGGGGTGTAGTTGATTAGCAAACAATGTTGTGGCAGTGTCAGGTTAACAGTGAAGGGACTCAGCCATACATATACATGTGTCCTTTCTCCTCCAAACTCCTCTCCCATCCAGACTGCCACATAACATTGAGCAGAGTTCCCTGTGCTGTATAGTAGGTCCTGGTTGGTTATCCATTTTAAATACAGCAGTGTGTACATGTTCCTCCCAAACTCCCTAACCATCCCTTCTCTCGATCCTTCCCCCCCACCCCAGCAACCATAAGTTCATTGTCTAAGTCTGTGAGTTTCTTTCTGTTTTGTAAGTAAGAAATGATACAAATGGAACCAGCATTTTAATAAGCCCACTCCCACCCATATCCAGGAAAGAGATCTATGTGCCTCTCTGGGTTTGTTCCCTACAGCTGTCATAACTAATTACTACAAACTGGGTGGCTTAAAGTAAAAGTATTCTCTCACAGTTCAAGAGCCTGGAAGTCTGAAATGCAGGTGTTGGCAGACTTGGTTTCTTCTGGAGGCTCTAAGAAAGAATCTGTCCCACGTCTTGGTTTGTAGCTGCATCCCTCCAATCTCTGCCTCCATCACTACATGCAGTTCTCCTCGGTGTCCTTCTTCTGTGTGTCTGTGTCCAAACCCTCTCCTCTCTCCTTGACAGAGACACCAGTCATTTGATTAAGGGCCCACTGTAATCCTGAACTACCTCACTGTAACTTGATTACATCTGCAAAGACCTTTTTTTCCATAGAAGGTCACAGTCATAGGTGCCAGGTATTAAGACTTGAACATATCTTTTGAGGGGGATACAATCTAACCCACTACGCTTTCAATGAGAAATACTAGTCTAGACAAGTTGTTTTCAAACATTTTCAGTCCCTGAAGAGCAAGCATAACTAGAAAACCACTGCTCTAGAAAACAGAATGACAGATTCTATTCCTGAGTTTGAGATGTTAGCCAGCTTATAGGTAACAGACTGACTGACCTTGGGCAAGTCCTAAGGTCTTTTCCAAGTATCCAGTTATTGAATCATCCTATAGCTTAATTTCCTCATCTATAAAATGAAGCTAACAATATCCATGCCTACTTTATATAGAGGCCTGTTGTGAGGAAGAAATAAAATAAAGATATATTAAAGTTTTCTGATACAAAATTTCATGCCAGATAGAGTTCAGTGACTATTATTTCCAGCTTCACTCCATCAGTTTGACTTAGCCTGTGGTGCTGTGTGGAGAGACCAGCTGGCAAGTGGCATTCACCACAAGGCACTGCCAGTACTATAGTGAAAGGGAGAGGCTGGTGAGCGAGCTGGCCCAGCCCACAGATTATCTCCTTCTCCCTGGCCTTGATGACAGTGGTCTCCCTTCTGCTGCCATGACCTCACAGTCATCACTCCTCATTCACGGGAGTCTATGGGTTTGAGCAACAGGGAGGTAGAGCTGCTGTCCTCTGCCTCAACAGCCCACCCAAGTCATTTTCTTTCTTGGTCACTTGCGTCAATGCAGGCAGGTGGAAAGAGGCCAAGCCAACCTTCTCCCCATGGCCCACCCTCTGGGCTCTGCCATAATTACTCATTTGTCTGTGGCAGATGGCTTCAAATTAAAATTGGTCTCAAAGATGAGTTAGCGAGATTAAGTCTCAACAACACAATAAGTTGTTTGTGTTTAGATTGTAGAAAATCAGCAACAAAGCACTCGCTTCTCCCTTTCCCTATCTGACCCTTGGTCCCACAGAGAGATCGCAGAGCATAGAAGGGACACTGAGGGCCTGGGAAAAGGTGACTGATGCATAGAGAGGGGTCCTACAGTTTCTGACCTATAAATCTCAAACACTCGATATGAGAGAAGAAAGGAGAGAATGGCAAAAGTCACCCTGCTATTTACAGGCAGCTGGAAGTGGTAGAAGGATCAGAAGCTTTGGAGTCTTAGTTGTTTTAGTAGGTGTGCTTCCTTGGATAAATCACTTAATCTCAACAAGTCTCAGTTTCTTCATCTGTAAATGGGAACGATGATGGAGCCTACTTCAGAGTTCTGGTAAAAGCTAAATGAAATAATCCATGTATATTACTTAGAACAATGTTTGACATAGTGAATACTCAATATATGGACAGTTGTACTATTCTTATTCCTACTAGTTGAAACTATGCTGATATTTTCTACTGCCTAATATCATTTGCTCATTTTTAATATATATTTATTTTTCTGCTCCATGTCTTAGGTGCGGCATGCCACATCTTTAGTTGCAGCATCTTTAGTTGCAGCATCTTTAGTTGCGGCATGTGTGATCTAGTTCCCTGACTAGGGATCTTACCCAAGCCCCCTGCATCTGGAGTGTAGAGTCTCAGCCACTGGATCACCAGGGAAGTGCCTCATTTATTCATTTTTAAATATATATAAAGCACATACTAGCACACAGTGGCTAAGAGTTCAGACTGCAAGACCTTAGGAAAGTTGTTTGTCCTAACTGACCATGTTTCCTTATCTATGTAATAAGGTTAATATTACCTACCTCATCAGTTGTTGCAAGATTTAAATGAGAATTCTTTTTTAACATTGGATATGCTTTGTGGCACATAGGATTCAATAATGATACTCATATCATTAGAATTAATACAAAATATTATTAACCCTTTGGTACCTGAATTGCCCAATATAACAGTAGGTTATTTATCACTATAATAATCTGAGTTACAGCTTTAATTCTATGAGTCTCATTCCAGGGTCAAAGAGCTAGGCCAGAAACCTGGGTTGTGTCAATCAAGTCAAGAAAATAAATCAGCCACTTCACTGGAAGAAAATGTCAGAATGACCGCATGGCAGCCTATTAACCAAACTGATGAAGTGAATTCTCTCCTCTCCCATATCCGTGCTGACTTTCTGCAGACATAGTCTACTTCACTCACAGAGCAGAATCATAGTTTAGAGGTCATTTGGTCTAAAGTGATGTGCCCAGGGTCCCTCAGCTGACCCAAAACTGGCACAAAAGCTTCCTGTCTCCCAAGCCACTATTTCTACTCCCCTATGCTACCACCAAGGAATCATCACAAGCAGTAACATTTACAACAAAGCTGAAAATCACCAAAACAGTTACACGTAGTGTCTATCTAAAACAACTCATTCATGACAGAATTCCAGCAAGTGATTCATTCTCTTTAGTTTGATTCAAGTTTCTAAGTATGTCTGAGTACTAATCATATGCCTCACGATAAAACTGAAAGACACAGTGAGTACCCTCAAAAAATGGATAGTCTCATGGGGAGAAAAGATATGCACAGGCTGTCCAACCCATCCACCACTCCCAGTGGGCCTGGCCTCCTGTGTTCCAAGGGACACAAAAGACTTAAGCTAGTGATGTTTGCCTTTCAGAAAGAAAAATGTAATTAAACTTGGTCCCAAGTAAGCCAAGGGCGCTAGCTACATAATACTTCACAAGGAAAACTCTGAAAGTATCTCAATAGCAAGTCACTAAATAAAAACACATGAGGTTTTTCTAGACATGACTAACAACCCCTGTCCCATCCCTTTCAGGGTTCCCACCAACTCAGGGCTTCGTTCTGTAGCCTCAAGCTCATGGTTGTATGTGGCCCACATACACATGTCTAATTAGGAACTTTCCTGTTCTCCTCTGTCCCTGGGCTGTGTCTCACACGTGTATAATATTATCCCCCACCTCCTCCTTCACATCACATGCATAGTTATCTAGAGGACAGTCATCTTCTGTCTCCTTTTCACCCCAGGTTCCTTGCTGTTACTAATTTTTTTCCAACTTACGGTTCTTGTCACAAACTCAGTTCAAGTGTGAAATATGAGCACAAAACTCAGCACTCTCCTCCCAGCTGTCCCATCCCAGAGCACCAAACATTGCCTTGTACTGATTCCTTTCCATACACTAACAACAAACATGGCACAGAAATAGAATGGGGCAAGGAAATGTGTGTTACATTATCTAAAATGTGTGATGTGGATGATACGGAAGGCCACTCTGGTTACAAGCAGACAAAGAGGTTTCAGGGGAGGAGCACTTCAGAAAAGAAATAGGCTTTAAGCTGGAAAGGAAGAAAGAAAGGGATGGGATACTTGTCAGAAAGAAGTGAATGAGCAATGACGTGGGTAGTGGGAATGATGTTGACCAGTTCACAGTGGGTTCTGGAATGAAGGGCTGGTGATGAAAGCCATGCCTGGGTCTCTCATTACCCTCATGAGATTAATCTCATGGGGGAAGGCCCAGATACCTCACTCAGAGTCAGGACACTTGGCCAGGTGGGTCATCAGTCTTGTCAGACACAGTAGTTCTTGAGTCCCTCTTCTCATCTACCCTCCTTCTTTATCCTCTGAGCCTAGTTGCAGTCAAGGAAAATGAGTCTATGGCCACCCAGGGGCCTTTTGTACAGGGATGCCCCTCAACAAATATTTGTGAGGAGCTGGACATACTGATCTATGGCTCTCTTCTTTTGTCTTCTTCCCAAAATGGCACTCTTTCCCTCCTCTCTTCCACCCCCTCTCTGTACTCGCAGGTCCAATATCTGTGTCCCACTTTAATCTCTTAGCTTGACAACTCTTTTGGTTTCCAGGATAGCATGCCTACCTGATTCCCCCTCCCTCTCTGACCACTGTCATTCAGTCTCTTTTACAAATCCTTATCTTTTTATCCCTTTGATATTGATGCTGTCCACAGTTCTGTGAGTTTTCCCTTTCTAGCCCGTTATCTATTAGGAGACCTGTAGTTTATTTTCCAAATTTCAGAATACATTTTAAATAAATGTACCACAAACATTTAACTCCCCTATGTCAAATAATATAAGTAAAAATACTAATTTAGCACTTACTATGTACCAGGCATGAATCTAAGTACATAACCTCCATTAACTTATTCGATACAACCATCCTGTAGTACAGGATAATACTATTATCCATTCTTACAAATGGGGATATCAAGGCATAAAGAGGTTAAATGATTTTCCCAAGTTCATACAGCTAGTAAGTGCAAACCTAGATTCAAACCTAGGCAGTCTGGCAGCAGAGCCTGTGTTCTTAATCCCTGACCAGCTTCATTTGCCCTCAAAATCCTCTTCCTCATTCAGTGAATCCTTTCTTAGGTGATGGAACCTTTTCCCTTCCATTTATCCATTAAATTATCTAGATTTAAAACATGCAAATGTCTTCATCTTCATTCTCTCCTTCAGGCATCCACACACAGTTAGTATGAAGTCCCTTTGAATAACTTAACTGAAGTGAGGAGGCAAACATATAAACAATGAGTCAAAGTACTGGGTTGGCCAAAAAGTTATTTCAGATTTTTCTGAAAGATGGTACGAGAAACCTGAACGAACTTTTTGGCCAATGCAACATCATGCTGTGAGAGAGAAGTGGGAATAGAGGTATCTAATCACCTCACTCAAATGACCACACTTGCTCTTTATTTTCTGTAGAATAAAGTTCAAAATACAGGCACAGGGTTGATAGCTTAAGAAAAGAAGGCTGGTTAATGACCCCCTCACACCATGCCAAATTGTCACTGATAAATTGAGCCCTACGCTTTGAAGGATAGTGAAGCCACCAGACAAAACGGGATAAGGAAAATGGCTTTTTGCATCAGCAGAAAGCCTCTGGAGTCAGAAAACAGTCACCTCAGTGATCCAGGTGATTCATCCCAGATTCAGGGACCTAGCAATAAATGCACACTTCGTGACCTCTGGCAGGTTTAAGTGACCCCAATCTAGCAGTTGGTCTCTATTCTAAGAAGTATGTCAGCCCTCTGAAGTCCTTGGTAGACGGAAGGTAATCAGCACATGATTACCAGGAGCTTGGATGAGGGAATTTTTCCTGGTTCCCCTTGCTATCAAGTGAATTGTTATTACCTGTCCATTAGTAAAGGAGGGCTGCGAGCCAGAACCTTCCAAAAAATGTCAGATCAGAGTGGGAGAAGAAGTTGGTCCCACTTTCACCTGTTCCCCAAGAAAAGAAAGAAATAAGAAAAATATGTTATGACCCATAACAAATACCTCTGAAGCTGGAGAGTGTAATTTCTAAGTCCCCTTCTGATCTTCAAGGACAACCTGGAGTGATTTGATGTTTGTAACTCCGTCAGCTCCATTTTCCATAATGGAATAGTGGATAGAATTTGGGGGCTAAAAATGACCTCTCCTGATCTTCCAGTCCATCCTATTGTCATCAAATAGGCAGATTGTTGTCTCCCTTCCTTCCAGTGGGTCTGCATGGGAAAAGCTTCTAACCCCACTGAGACAGCTGGTATCTAAGACAGTTTGGGCTTTGTCTACCCAACCAAAATGAATATTTGTTATCTTTACTTTCTCTGCTCCCTTCTTTCTTAACTCTCTGAGGTAACAACTTATTCTAGTACCAAGATCCAAGGTCATCAGCACCCTTCTCCACATCCATTTGTTTATTTTGGAGTTTTTTCTATAAAAGTAATAATGTAAGAATTCAGTTCAGTTCAGTCGCTCAGTCGTATCCGACTCTTTGTGACCCCATGAACCGCAGCATGCCAGGCCTCCCTGTCCATCACCAGCTCCCAGAGTTCACCCAAACCCATGTCCATTGAGTCAGTGATGCCATCCAACCATCTCATCCTCTGTCGTCCCCTTCTCCTCCTGCCCTCAATCTTTCCCAGCATCAGGGTCTTTTCAAATGAGTCAGCTCTTCCCATCAGGTGGCCAAAGTATTGGAGTTTCAACTTCAACATCAGTCCTTCCAATGAACATCCAGGGCCGATCTCCTTTAGGATGGACTGGTTAGATCTCCTTGCAGTCCAAGGGACTCTCAATTGAGAGTCTTCTCCAGCACTACGGTTCAAAAGCATCAATTCTTCAGTGCTCAGTTTTCTTTATAGTCCAACTCTCACATCCATACACGACCACTGGAAAACCATAGCCTTTACTAGACGGACATTTGTTGACAAAGTAATGTCTCTGCTTTTCAATATGCTGTTTAGGTTGGTCATAACTTTCCTTCCAAGGAGTAAACGTCTTTTAATTTTATGGCTGCAATTACCATCTCCCGTGATTTGATTAGAACAGTATAAAAGCACGTGAAGGAAAACATCCCATTTCCCACTCTCACAAGTCCACTATGAATGATAAAGCTGTGTCCTCCTAGGTATCTGCATATTAAGCAGAAACAAATATACACAAACACACACAGACTTCTCTTCACAAATGTTGTGCAATTGGTTTCTTTTTCCTTAACAATACATTGTGACATCTTTTTATATGAGGATATTTATCTTTATTATATTCTTTTAATGACAACATTATATTATATGGGCTTCCCTGGTGGCTCAGATGGTAAAGCATCTGCCTACAATGTGGGAGACCTGGGTTCAATCCCTAGGTTGGGAAGATCTCCTGGAGAAGGAAATGACAACCCACTCCAGTATTCTTGCCTGAAAAATCCTATGGACCGAGGAACCTGGTAGGCTACAGTCCATGGGGTTGCAAAGAGTTGGACATGACTGAGCAACTTCACTTTCACTTCTCTGATGGTTCAGCTGGTAAAGAATCCTCCTGCAATGCAGGAGACCTGGGTTCAATGCCTGGGATAGGAAGATCCCCATGGAGAAGGGAAAGGCTACCCACTCCAGTACTCTGGCCTGGAGAATTCCATGGACTGTAGTCCATGGGGTCACAAAGAGTCAGACATGACTGAGCGACTTTCACTTTCAATACAAATTTGCCTTTTGGGGAACTGCTGGGTGGTTCAGTGGTTAGGGCTTGATTCTTTCNTAGTCCATGGGGTCACAAAGAGTCAGACATGACTGAGCGACTTTCACTTTCAATACAAATTTGCCTTTTGGGGAACTTCTGGGTGGTTCAGTGGTTAGGGCTTGATTCTTTCACTACTGAGGGTGAAGGTTCAACCCCTGGTTGGGGACCTAAGGTCTTACAAGCCATGTGACTGGCCAAAAAATAATGTACCTTATTTATTTAAACAGTCTTCTCTTAATGAACATTTAAATTGTTTCAGGGGTACTTAGGTTTTGGTTTTCATTTTTCTAAACAATGCTGTGATGAATATCCTTCTGTCTATGTTTGAACACGTGAGTGATTATATTTGTAAATTCATAGTAATAAGACTTTGGAATCATGGAGTATGTGTATTATTTAATTTTGATACATATTGCCAAACTGCTTTCCTACCAACATCATGTGAAAGTGCTTGGCTTGCACATCCTTACAATCACAGACTGCAAAAAAAATCAAAGATTTAAAAAAATCTTTGCCAATCTGACAGGTAAAAACTACTATCTCATTACTGTTTTACTTTGGAATTTCTTTTTCATGTAAGTGGTGTTTTACATCCTTTCAGACGATAAGAAATTTGTATTCTGTGAATCAACTGTTAATTTTTTTTAGCCCATTCTTCTACTAGAGTCATCTTTTTCTTATTGTTTTTTTCTAAACTCTTTGTATATTAAGGTCATTAGCAATTTATTCATTCTTCAAAAATGTTCACCTTGATTTATTTTAAAAAAAATCTAGCCTGAGTTTTACAGCAACTCTGGAGCAAAGAGCAGAACTCATTTCTACTCTCAATTTAACTTTTCTGCATAAAAGTATAGGTTTGTTTTAAGTGATGCTGTAAATGTCTTTGTGTCTGTCTCTGGTGTAAGAGAGCTTGTAAGAAAGGGTATTTATGCTTCATCACTTTTATTTGGAAGTTTCCAGTTTAGTGCTTAAGTATCTTTGTTCAAAGGAAGGAAAGTCTATATGGCTGTTTTAGCTAGAGTTTGACAAGTTGAAGGCACAGAAAAGAATGAGACAGGCCTATACTTTACATACAAGAGAAGTCGAAAGGTGACAGAACAGGAAGAGGGGTTGGTCTTTAGCAGAGGAGTGGGTTCTATTATCGAGACAATGGCAAAAATCCATAAAATGCATCCTTTGCCCTGACTCTGTTGGCAGCAAAGTTGTTACTTCAGAAAAGATGGCAAGTATCAAATTATACAGCAAATCATTTTCCTAGATTTCCTTAGTAGGGAGGAAACATAAAAGGGAGGAAATGTGACAGGTTTATCTACATATACTCCTTCTGATCCAAACTCTCCAAATTGTCTACTTTGATCTGATACATAGGATATTTTCCAAACACTTAACTTTGTTTGACATTGTGCTAACATAATCCTCTAGACTGACAATGTGTTTGGGACACTGAGTAGTCTAAGACCAGTGTCAAGTAGGATGATCAGGCAGCCCTGACTGATATGCCAGAAAGATTCTTGATAATGCAGAGGCTTTTAGTGTCTTCTTGTCTAGCACCCAATAAAATGGCATTTAGCCTTGGAATAGAATAGCCTTAATAAGCTCAAAGAGGATAAGCCTCCTCTTATCAATTGCCTTTTTAGGTTATTTTTTCCCACTTTGATTTGAGAAGGGCTAGTCATTTGGAGAATTAACAAAAGGGATAAATCGAGCTTTCCTCAGTTTGAGGTAGGTGAACTGCAATTAGAGACTCAAAGAATAGAGGAAACCATGAGATGTCCATGAGAAGAGACTTTAAGCCTTGAATCATTCCAGACCACCCTAGAATATGACCACTTCCCACCACCACCACTTCCCCCTAGTCAAAGCCACAGTTACCTCTTACCCAGATGATTGTAGCTGCCTTCTAACGGATCTCCCATATAATCTAGTATACTAACAGCCAGACACTCTTTTAAAACCTAAGATCATGGCATTTGGTCCCATCACTTCATGGCAAATAGATGGGAAAACAATGGAAACAGTGAAAGACTTTATTTTGGGGGGGCTCTAAAATCACTGCAGATGGTGACTGCAGTCATGAAATTAAAAGACACTTGCTCCTTGGAAGACTGGTCCTACTTCCCGTGTCACATTCCCTTCACATGCCTCATCCTCCTGCGTTTGCTATGAAGACCAATGAATAAATTCTCCCCAGAGCCTCAGGCTGCAGGAAAAAAAGTAAGGGGGCAGGGACAGGAGTGAATATTCATCTCTGGTGACATACAATTGACCTATCTTCCTGGATGTGGGGATAAGAATATAGAGCAACAGTCATTCATTTTCTGGAGTTCCAAAAATCACTATGGGTGGTGACTGTAGCCATGATATTAAAAGATGTGTTTTCTTTGGAATAAAAGCTATGACAAACCCAAACAGTGTATTAAAGCAGAGACATAATTTTGCTGACAAAATTCTGTATAGTCAAAGCTATGGTTTTTCCAGTAGCCACAGACAGATGTGAGAGTTGCCCATAGAAAAGGTTGAGCACCGAAGAAGATGCTTTAGAATCGTACTGGAGAAGACTCTTGAGAATCACTTGATCAGACCACTCAATCATAAAGGAAATCAACCCTGAATATTCATTGGAAGGACTTTTGCTTAAGTTGAAACTCTAATACTTTGACCACCTGATGCAGATGCTGGGAAAGATTGAAGGCAGGAGGAGAAGGAGATGACAGAGGATGAGATAGTTGGATGGCATCACCAATACAATGGACATGAGTTTGAGTAGGCTCCAGGAGTTGGTGATGAACAAGGAAGCCTGGTGTGCTGCGGTCCATTGGGCGCAAAGAGTCAGACATGACTGAGCGACTGAACTGAACTGAACAGCCAGAGTCACTCTTTTAAAACCTAAATTAGACCATGTCACTTTGCCCAAAGCCCTCCAAAACCCCTTTTCAAAGCTTTCAAGGCCCTGTATGATCTAGGCTCCTGTTCTTTCCCCTTATCTACCACTCTCACCTCACTCGATTGCTCCAGCCACACTCACCTTTCACAGGGATGATCTAGCCTCTGCCTTTGCCTGAAATGTTCCTCATTCAAGCACTGTGTTGGCCAAAATGGAAAAATCCAAATGAACTTTTTGGTCAACCCAAAGCTGCATGCCTGGCTCCCTTCCTTCCTTTAGCTATCTACTTCAATGCTACCTTATCAGTCAGGTCTTCCTTGATCACTCTGTATGAAAATAGTTCCTCCACATTGCTCCCTACCTCTTGCTGAGTGTCGAGATTCTTCATAGCACTGAGCACTTCCTGACATATATGTTTGTTGTCTGTGTCACCTCTTCAGAGGACTTTGCCTATTTTATTCATTTTTGAATCCTCACAACAGGTTTTGGAACACAGCAGGTACCCTGTAATTTTTTAATTGAGATATGATTGATTTATAATAGTGATTTAGTTTCAGGTACACAAAACAGTGATTTGCTATTTGTATACATTGTGAAATGATCACCACAGTTAGGCTAGTTAACATCCATCATCACACATCAGTTCAGTTCAGTTCAGTCGCTCAGTCGTGTCTGACTCTTTGCGACCCCATGAATCGCAGCACGCCAGGCCTCCCTGTCCATCACCATCTCCCGGTTCACTCAGACTCACGTCCATCGAGTCCATGGTGCCATCGAGCCATCTCATCCTCGGTCGTCCCCTTCTCCTCCTGCCCCCAATCCCTCCCAGCATCAGAGTCTTTTCCAATGAGTCAACTCTTCGCATGAGGTGGCCAAAGTACTGGAGTTTCAGCTTTAGCATCATTCCTTCCAAAGAAATCCCAGGGTTGATCTCCTTCAGAATGGACTGGTTGGATCTCCTTGCAGTCCAAGGGACTCTCAAGAGTCTTCTCCAACACCACAGTTCAAAAGCATCGATTCTTCGGCGCTCAGCTTTCTTCACAGTCCAACTTTCACATCCATACATGACCACAGGAAAAACCATAGCCTTGACTAGGCGGACCTTAGTCGGCAAAGTAATGTCTCTGCTTTTGAATATACTATCCAGGTTGGTCATAACTTTTCTTCCAAGGAGTAAGCGTCTTTTAATTTCATGGCTGCAGTCACCATCTGCAGTGATTTTGGAGCCCAAAAAAATAAAGTCTGACACTGTTTCCACTGTTTCCCCATCTATTTCCCATGAAGTGATGGGACCGGATGCCATGATCTTCGTTTTCTGAATGTTGAGCTTTAAGCCAACTTTTTCGCTCTCCTCCTTCACTTTCATCAAGAGGCTTTTTAGCTCCTCCTCACTTTCTGCCATAAGGGTGGTGTCATCAGCATATCTGAGGTTATTGATATTTCTCCCGGCAATCTTGATTCCAGCTTGTGTTTCTTCCAGTCCAGCGTTTCTCATGATGTACTCTGCATATAAGTTAAATAAGCAGGGAGACAATATACAGCCTTGACGTACTCCTTTTCCTATTTGGAACCAGTCTGTTGTTCCATGTCCAGTTCTAACTGTTGCTTCCTGACCTGCATACAGATTTCTCAAGAGGCAGGTTAGGTGGTCTGGTATTCCCATCTCTTTCAGAATTTTCCACAGTTTATTGTGATCCACACAGTCAAAGGCTTTGGCATAGTCAATAAAGCAGAAATAGATGTTTTTCTGGAACTCTCTTGCTTTTTCCATGATCCAGCGGATGTTGGCAATTTGATCTCTGGTTCCTCTGCCTGTTCTAAAACCAGCTTGAACATCAGGGAGTTCACGGTTCACATATTGCTGAAGCCTGGCTTGGAGAATTTTGAGCATTACTTTACTAGCGTGTGAGATGAGTGCAATTGTGCGGTAGTTTGAGCATTCTTTGGCATTGCCTTTCTTTGGAATTGGAATGAAAACTGACCTTTTCCAGTCCTGTGGCCACTGCTGAGTTTTCCAAATTTGCTGGCATATTGAGTGCAGCACTTTCACAGCATCATCTTTCAGGATTTGAAACAGCTCAACTGGAATTCCATCACCTCCACTAGCTTTGTTCTTAGTGATGCTTTCTAAGGCCCACTTGACTTCACATTCCAAGATGTCTGGCTCTAGATTAGTGATCACATCCTCATGATTATCTGGGTCATGAAGATCTTTTCTGTACAGTTCTTCTGTGTATTCTTGCCACCTCTTCTTAATATCTTCTGCTTCTGTTAGGTCCATACCATTTCTATCCTTTATCGAGCCCATCTTTGCATGAAATGTTCCCTTGGTATCTCCAATTCTCTTGAAGAGATCTCTAGTCTTTCCCATTCTGTTGTTTTCCTCTATCTCTTTGCATTGATTGCTGGAGAAGGCTTTCTTATCTCTTCTTGCTATTCTTTGGAACTCTGCATTCAGATTGCTTTTCATCATACATAATCATATGCAATTGTTTTTCTTTTTTTTTTTTTAAGATCTACTCTAACAACTTTCAAATATTCAACACAATATTATCTTTGCAACCCTATGGACTGTAGCCTGAATCCACCAGGCTCCTCTTTCCATGGGATTCTCCCAACAAGAATTCTGGAGTGGGTTGCTATGCCAGCTTCTGGGAGAATCTTCCTGATCCAGGGGTCAAACCTACATCTTCTGTGTCTTCTGCATTGGCAGGTGGTTCTTTACCATTAGTGCTACCTGGGAAGCCCCAATTTATCCATCACCACACATAATTACATACAATTGTTTTTCTTTCTTGTGATGAAAATTTTAAGACTACTCTCTTAACAACTTTCAAATATTCAACACAATATTATTAACTATTATATAATAATCATGTTGTACATTCCATCCCCAGGACTTATTTATTTTATACCTGGAAGTTTGTACCCTTTGACCCTCTTCACTTTTTCCCCTTATTCCCCTACTCCCACCTCTGGCATCCACCAATCCAGTCTCTGTATTAGGAAGTTGAGCTTTGTTTGTTTGTTTCAAATTCCACATGTAAGTGACATCACACAGTATTTACTTTTTCTGTCTGACTTATTTCACTTAGCATAATGTCCTCAAGGTCCAGCCATGCTGTCACATGAATAAGTGATATTCATAGAATGTCAAACCTGAAAAGATTGTCTACTCCATTTCTTCCCAATTTATAGATGGGGACAGTGAGACTCACAAAGGGAAGTGATTTGTCCAGGCTCAATGTAGTGACTTTCACAGCAGGGCCAACTTCTGATTTTCAATAGTCACTTCTACTATTAATACATTAAAATTTAGTTCTTCTGTCTTGAAAGCCACACAGAGTGAATTCTGTGACAACCCATAGTCACCCATTCTGAACTGCTTTCCTTGCATCTAACCTAAATCTTGCATGCTATAGACTACATAATTACCTCTACTTCAGCTCTTAGTAGAGAGGAAAGACAGTCTATAGATTTACAAACCTTCTTTCAAATATTTTCTACTTTAAGGAGCTGATATTTGCTCTAAACAAAAACCCAGGCCAAGGTTTCTGATCCAAGGTGCCCCAAAAGACTTTCATCACTCCCATGAAACAAGTCTCTCTTTTTAGATGACAGGGATCTAGAGATTCAAGGTAGGAAGGTCACATGAGTGCCTACGTGACAATATCTTTGACTCCAGATTAGTGCACCGTAGACAGGAGAGCATTAAAATGTCTTCTATAAATGAAACACGTGTGTCTAAAAACCAAACCTATTTAGTTTGTAACTAACACCCTCTGACTGTTATTATGTGGTCTTAATTCACAGCTTTCGCTAGCCAAATAGCCTTCCCCTGGACTTCTGAGGAGGTACACAGTAGTGAGCGCTGACTTGTCCTTGGTGTCATTATTTTTCTGCCTTCCCTATTGGGAACCTAATTTCTTTCCTCCAGTGTTAAAGCTCCATCATTTTATATAATAGGAGAATGCTGATTTCTAAATTAGCTGGTTCCCACTGGTAGACCAGTAATTTCAACAAGGTGGGCTTGCATATTCTGCTGTCAGTGCTAAGCTTTTCTGGGTAATAGCTTGTCAGATTAGAACAAGAAGTGTTCTCTGGATCCTGGAACTTACCTAAGAGATAATACCATAGGTCTTGTTTGGGAGGAGATACTTGGATGAGCTAAGCTGTCTTTAACTGGAGATCATTATTTGGTCATTTCCACTACTTTGTATTTAAACTACCTAGGAGGAAGCCTGAATAAATTCAGCTAAACAATTCAGGTGGTAGCCTTGGTCTTCCAAGACATTTCTATGCCCCGTGGTCTTCAGGATCAGAGATCTGGTAACCAGACAGAAAACTGTGGTGTAATGAGAACACTGAGCTAGCCCTCTCAATCCTGAGCTGCTTCTTTAAAACCAGATTGAAATATGTCTTGAAAGACCCTTGAGCCTACCAACATAAGCTGGCCAGATGAGTGAGGAGCCACCTTGTAACTAGAGGGAATGAACTGTAATTAGTAAAGCATTTTTAAAAACAGATCAAGTGGCTTTATTGTGCTCCCCAAGTGATGCTAGTGGTAAAGAACATGCCTGCCAATGTAGGAGACACAGGAGATGTGGGTTCAATCCCTGGGTCAGGAAGATCCCCCAGAGGAGGAAATGGCAACCCACTCCAATATTCTTGCCTGGAGATTCCCATGGACAGAGGAGCCTGGTGGGCTACAGTCCATAGTGTCACAAAGAGTCAGACATGACTGAAGTGACTTAGCAGGCATCAAGTGACTTTATTAGAAAAAAAAAAATAAACAGTATCACAAAGGATTTAAGAGTTAAAATTGGCACCCTTCTTGTCCAAAGTGGGTACAACATTCATGAAATGACAGTTGTCCTACATCAGCCACTTAACCCAGCCATCAGTGTCTCCTCCTCATCTCGCTACCCCTCCTTTTCATACTTTCTGGCCACTTAGAGAGTCTGTATTCCCAGCAAATAGGAATATACAGTACAATGGGCTTTACCTCCAAGCATGTGGCCAGCTACTTCCAGAGTGGTCAAGGTCTCCACCCCACACTGGCCAAGAATCACTTCCATAAGTATGCCTGCCGGGAGCACTGCTTGATTTTCCAGGGTGTTGCCCTCCAGTGAGCCTCCACAAGCTTTGATCTGAGTAACTGTCTCCTGGCCAGTCCACTCTAGAGCATGTAGCTCCTGGACGTGGACAGAGAACTGTATATTGGTTACTGAAACCACTGCAGCCACCACTACTGTTGCCACAAAGATGGAGTCATAAATAGGAAGGAGTACATCTTTACAGCTTGCTGTGAGCCACACCACTACCTAGGAAAGCATTCTTTTTTTTTTTTTTTGTATTTATTTATTTTTTTACACGAACTCCCAAACATGAACCCCCCTCCCACCTCCCACCCCACATCTTCCCTCCAGATCATCCCCATACACCAGCCCCAAGCATCCTGCATCCTGCATTGAACATAGACTGGCAATTCATTTCTTACATGATAGTATACATATTTCAATGCTATTCTCCCAAATCATCCCTCCCTCTCCCTCTCCCTCTCCTTCTCCCTCAGAGTCCATAAGTCCGCTCTACACATCTGTATCT
>SJYX01024563.1:103575-143754 GCA_006410675.1 Oreotragus oreotragus
ATGTTTGGGAATTCATGTACACCCATGATGGATTCATGTCAATGTTTGCCAAAACCAATACAGTACTGTAAAGTAAAATAAAAATAAATTTTTTTTTAAAAATTAAAAAAATACAATATTAAAGAAAATTAAAAAAAACAAAGTCACAAAAATTACAATATAAAGTTTGCTTTAAAGAAACAGGGTCTTTTTTTTTTTTTTTGCAAAGTAATAGTAGGTTATAAAAGTGAAAATTAACAGAGTAATAGAGGACTTTAAAATTAAAAAAAAAGAATGACCGTAAAAATAGTAAAAATATATCTAGGACTTTCTTTGGTGTTGTTGCAGGTATTGTGGGGTCAGTTCATTTTTGGATAGTTCCTTGGTCCAGCTTATATTTCTCAAGATCTATAGGTCCCTTCCTATGTAGTCGGTATTAATGACAGGGTTTTAATCTATTGCACCTGTCACTTCCAAGGCAGTTCCCTCTGTTTTAGCTTCTTCTGTTTGCTGGTCTCTTCAGTGTCTGATTTCCGCCCTGACTGACACAAAGGGGGTGGTGGTGGACACTTTTTTTAGGCTCACTTGTTCAGTCATGCTGTGGGGAGGGAGGGACACTGCAAACAAATAACACTGGCGTGTGCTCGCAGTGCCTCAGCCACACTGGGCCTGCCCCCACTCACGGTGTGTGTGCCCTCCCTGCCCACACTGCTCAGGCTCTAGGTTGCTCCACAGGGAACCTTCTGAGGCCGGCCCTGGGCTGCATGCACCTCCCAGGTCTAAGCCGCTCAGGTTCAGGCACTTGGGTAGTCCTCAGAGGCGCACACTCGATTGGGCCATCGTTTTGTGCCCTTCCCAGGTCTGAGCAGCTCAGGTGATGAGGTGTTTGGCAAGTGCGGTTGCTGCGACTTATCGCCTCCCCAGTCCCTGCCGCTCGGTTTTCTGGGTGTACAACCGGCACCCCTTCTCAGGCAGATGTTGACTGTCCAGAACCCCAAGATGTCTTAATTAGCAAAGAAGCCTTCTTGCAGTTTGGTAAATAATGTCTCTCTGGGGCTGCGATTGCCTCCTTCCGACTCTGGCTGCCTGTCACCAGAGGGGGATGGTCTGCAGCCGGCTAGTTCTGTTCAGTCCTTTGTTCTGTGTGTTGGCCTGGCGGTGTCTTAGGGCTTTTTGCGTGGTAGCTATCCCACAGTCTGGTTTGCTATCCCAAGTTAATTCCCTCAGATTGCCCTTGGGGCATTCAGGCCTGATCCTTACTCTAAGCAATGCAGCCCGCGCCTCCCTGCCCAACCCCTGCTTGCTAGTGGCGGGTGCAGGCATCTGCGCTGCTTCTCCACTAGGGGAGTTACTGTTGGGCTCATAATCTGTGGGGTTTAATTTTTTATTTATTTTTCCTCCCTGTCATGTTACCCTCTGTGGTTCCAAGGCTCGCCACAAACTCGGCAGTGAGAGTGCTTCCTGGTGTTTGGAAACTTCTCTCTTTTTAAGACTCCCTTCCCGGGAAAGAGCTTTGTCTCTTTGTTTTTTATATTTTTTCCTACCTCCTTTCAAAGACAATGGGCTCCTTTTCTGGGTGTCTGATGTCCTCTGCCGGCATTCAGAAGTTGTTCTGTGGAATTTACTCAGCGTTTAAATGTTCTTTTGATGAATTTGTGGGGAAGAAAGTGGTCTCCCCATCCTATTCTTCCACCATCTTCCTCTTTTCTCCCAAAGACTGTATTTGGAAAAAACTTCCTTGCAATTGATGATGTTCACATGCTAGATATAGGTTCAATCACAAAATGATCTAAGCTACTTTTCCTGTCAATTTAAAGTTATGTAGTTTTCTTAAATATGCCCCGTTTATTATAATAACCCAGGAACTTATTCCTGGCCACTGAATACTAAAAAATCAACTGCTCGTTATGAAGTGTGCTATCAAGGTGCCTGTTTTTCTGCTAAAGAAGAAAGACTTCCTAGTGAGATGTCTGTGATAGTTGATCTTAAGCTTCTTGGCATTGTCTGGTCTCAAGTTTCTTTTTCTCAAAGGCTTCCCAACTCGTCAAGCCCTTTTGCAGAGCAAGAGGCTCCTTGTTTCATGGGTGTCTCAGAGAAGCCCCTCAGAAATTCCAAGTAGAGAGTTCAAGAAGAAAGAACTTAAATACAAAGTCCCCCCAAGGTGCCTCTAGCAGTGTCAACCAATAAAACATGTTTCCTCCCATGATTGGTCATGGTAGATGTCTCATATTTGCCCAAAACATCCATGACTCATAGAGTTTGCATTCTGATGATAACCAAGGGAACTGTGTTACTTCCATGAGGTTCATGTGCCTTGACTCCTTTTTAGTAGGATTGAAAATAACAGAATAATAGCACCATACCATGGAAAGGTTATCTCCATGATGACCTGCCCAGTTTCCTGGCAACTGTAGCCATTCAGTACAGCCACCCCCAGATGAAGACCCTTCATTCCCATGGGGTAACTCTTCTAGTACTGGCTCTGGGACTAATCCTGTTCCTAGTCACAGGGACTCTCAGAACTGGAGGCCAGCAGCTCAGCACTTCAGTATCCAGTCAGCCAAGCTGCTGGTCCCCTCTGAGTCTTGCATTTTTGTAGTTATGCCTAAACCCCTGCCTTGTTGCCATGTATCCAAGCCTCTGCTTTACATTCTAGTGTAATGGTTCTAAATTTTGCACCCCAGGGGAATCATTTGGCAATGTCTATAGATGTTTTTGGCTGTCACACTTCTGGAGGGGGTGCTATCTGTATTAAGCAGGTAGAGATCAGAAATAATATTAAACATCCTACAGTGAACAGGATAGTCCCCCCAACAACAACAAAAAATCATCTGGGCCAAAATATCAAGAGTGCCAAGGCTGAGATACCCTAGACTAATTCCAGTATCTGAGACGCTGTCTTATATCCTGCCCAGCAACCCTATTCAGTTTGCTAGACCTCTACCAACCACCTGCTTCCTAGACCTCTGTACATCCACCTTCTCCAGATACTGTGTTCTACCCACATATTAAGAAACTTCTCTGTTATCCACTAGCAGCATGTCTGAGCTGATTCTGATGCCAGAAGGCCATAATTCCACCTGACCACTTGAGTTCATACCATATGCTTGTTAACAAAACCAAGATATTGATCCAAAGTGCGTGGATAAAAGTCCTGGCTCCTCCATTTGGTAGAGGCGTAACCTTAGACAAGTTACTTTACCTTTCTGAGCCTCAGTTTTCTTACCTATAAAATACAAACAGTGGAATTTCCTACCTCATACATGAGATTCTTGTTGTTATTCAGTCACTGGACTCTTTGCAACCCCATGGGCTGCAGCATGCCAGGCCTCTCTGTCCCTCACCATCTCCCAATGTTTGCCCAAGTTCATGTTCATTGCATTGGTGATGCCATCCAGTCATCTCATCCTCTGTTGCCCACTTCTCCTTCTGCCCTCAACCTTTTCCAGCATCAGAGACTTTTCTAATCAGTCATCTGTGTGCATCACATGACCAACTTGATGTTCCTCCTACCTATGTTGAACAACTTGATGACCATATTGGAACTTCAGCTTCAGTGCCAATCATTCCAGTGAATATTCAGGGTTGATCTCCCTTAAGATTGACTGGTTTGATCTCCTTGCTATCCAAGGGACTTTGAGGAGTCTTCTCCAGCACCACAGTTCAGAGGCATCAATTCTTTAGCGTTCTGTCTTCTTTACAGTCCAGCTCTCACAACCATACTTGACCACTAGGAAGACCACAGAATTGACTATATGGGCCTTTGTTGGTAATGTCTCTGCTTTTCAACAGACTGTCTAGATTTATCATCACTTTCCTGTCAAGAAGCAATCATCTTCTGATTTCATAGCTGTAGTCACCATCTGCAGTGAATTTGGAGCCCGAAAGAGGAAATCTGTCACGACTTCCACTTTTTCCTTTTCTATTTGCCATGCAATAATGGGGCCAGATGCCATGATCTTAGTTTTTTGTTTTTGTTTTTGTTTTTTTTAATATTTAGTACTAAGGCAATTGTTTCACTCTCCTCCTTCACCTTCATCAAGAGGCTCTTTAGTTCCTCTTTGCTGCTACTGCTGCTAAGTCACTTCAGTCGTGTCCGACTCTGTGTGACCCCATAGACAGCAGCCCACCAGGGTCCCCCGTCCCTGGGATTCTCCAGGCAGGAACACTGGAGTGGGTTGCCATTTCCTTCTCCAATGCATGAAAGAGAAAAGTGAAAGTGAAGTTGCTCAGTCTGTCCGACTGTTAGCGACCCCATGAACTGCAGCCCACCAGGCTACTCCGTCCATTGGATTCTCCAGGCAAGAGTACTGGGGTGGGGTGCCATTATCTGATGTTTCTCTTCCTATCTTGATTCAGTTCAGTTCAGTTCAGTTGCTCAGTCATGTCTGACTCTTTGCAACCCCATGGACTGCAGGATACCAGGATCACCAACTCCTGGAGCCTACTCAAACTCATGTCCATTGTGTCGGTGAGGCCATCCAACTATCTCATCCTCTGTCGTCCCCTTCTCCTCCTCTTTCAATCTTTCCAAGCATCAGAGTCTTTTCAAATGAGTTGGTTCTTCCCATCAGGTGGCCGAAGTATTGGAGTTTCAGCTTCAGCATCAGTCCTTCCAATGCATATTCAGGACTGATTTCCTTTAGGACTGACCGGTTTGATCTCCTTTCAGTCCAAGGACTCTTCTCCAACACCACAGTTCAAAAACATCAATTCTTTGGCGCTCAGCTTTCTTTACAGTCCAATTCTCACATCCATACATGACTACAGGAGAAACCATAGCTTTGACTACACATACCTTTGTTGACAAAGTAATGTCTCTGCTTTTTAATATGCTGTCTAGGTTTGTCACAGCTTTCTTCCAAGGAGCAAGCATCTTTTAACTTCATGGCTGCAGTCACCATCTGCAGTGATCTTAGAGCCCCCCCAAAAATAAAGCCTCTCACTGTTTCCATTGTTCCTCCATCTATTTGCCATGAAGTGGTGGGACAGGATGCCATGATCTTAGTTTTTTGAATGTTGATTTTTAATCCAACTTTTTCTCTCTCCTTTTTGACTTTCATCAAGACGCTCTTCAGTTCCCCTTCAGTTTCTACCGTAAGGGTGGTGTCATCTGCATATATGAGGTTATTGCTATTTTTCCTGGCCATCTTGATTCCAGCTTGTAATTCATCCACCACAGCACTTCGCATGATGTACTCTGCATGTAAGTTAAATAAGCAGGGTGATAATGTATAGGCAGATGTACTCCTTTCTCAATTTGGAAGCAGTCTGTTTTTCCATGCCCAGTTCAAAATGTTGCTTCTTGACCTGCATAAAGATTTCTCAGGAGGCAGGTCAGGTGATCTGGTATTCCCATCTCGAGAATTTTCCAGTTTGTTGTGATCTACACAGTCAAAGTCTTTGGCATAATCAATAGAGCAGAAGTACATGTTTTTCTGGAATTCTCTTGATTTTTCTATGATCCAACAGATGTTGGCAATTTGATCTCTGGTTCCTTGGCCTTTTCTAAATCCAGTTTGAACATCTTGGTTCATGTACTGTTGAAGCCTCAGTTGGAGAATTTTGAGCATTACTTTGCTAGCATATGAAATGAGTCCAATTGTGCAGTAGTTTAAACATTCTTTGCCATTGCTATTCTTTGGGGTTAGAATGAAAACTGACTTTTTCCAGTCCTGTGGCCACTGCTAAGTTTTCCAGATTTGCTGGCATATTGAGCAAAGCACTTTTTAGGATTTGAAATAGCTCAGCTGGAATCCCATCACCTCCATTAGCTTTGTTCATAGTGCTACTTCCTAAGGCCCACTTGACTTCACATTCCAGGATGTCTGGCTCTTGGTGAGTGATCACATCATCATGATTATCTGGGTCATGAAGATCTTTTTTGTATAGTTCTTCTGAGTATTCTTGCCACTGCTTCTTAATCTCTTCTGCTTCTGTTAGTCCATAACATTTCTGTCCTTTATTGTGCCCATCTTTGCATGAAATGTTCCCTTGGTATCTCTAATTTTCTTGAAGTGATCTCTAGTCTTTCTCATCCTATTCTTTTCCACTATTCCTTTGCATTGATCACTGGGGAAGGATTTCTTATCTCTCCTTGCTATTCTTTGGAACGCTGCATTCAAATGGGTATATCTTTCCTTTTCTCCTTAACCTTTAGCTTCTCTTCTTTTCTCAGCTATTTTTAAGGCCTCCTCAGACAATCATTTTTGCCTTTTTGAATTTCTTTTTCTCGGGTTGTCGTCTTCATCACTGCCTCCTATACAATATCACGAACTTCCATCCATAGTTCTTCAGGCACCGTATCAGATCTAATCCCTTGAATCTGTCACTTCTACTGTATAATTGTAAGGGATTTGATTTAGGCCATACCTGAATGGGTCTAGTGGTTTTCCCTACTTTCTTTCCCTACTTTCTTCAATTTAAGTCTGAATTTGGCAATAAGGAGTTCATGATTTGAGCCACAGTCTGCTCTGGGCTTTGTTTTTGCTGACTATATAGAGCTTCTCCATCTTTGGCTGCAAGGAATATAATCAATTTGATTTTGGTGTTGACCATCTGGTGATGTCCATGTGTAGAGTCTTCTCTTTTGTTGTTAGAAGAGGGTGTTTGCTATGACCAGTGCGTTCTCTTGTCAAAACTCTGATAGCCTTTGCCCTGCTTCATTTTGTACTCCAGGGCCAAATTTGCCTGTTACTCCAGGTATCTCTTGACTTCCTACTTTTGCATTCCAGTCCCCTATGATGAAAAGGACATCTTTTTTGGTGTTAGTTCTAGAAGGTCTTGTAGGTTTTCATAGAACCATTCAACTTCAGCTTCTTCAGCATTAGTGGTTGGGGCATAGACTTGGATTACTGTGATACTGATTGGTTTGCCTTGGAAACGAAGAGATCATTCTGTCATTTTTGAGATTGCACCCAAGTACTGCATTTGAACTCCTTTGTTGACCATGAGGGCTACTCCATTTCTTCTAAGGGATTCTTGCCCATGGTAATAGATATATTGGTCATCTGAGTTAAATTCGCCCATTCCAGTCCATTTTAGTTCACTGATTCCTAAAATGTTGAATTTCACTCTTGCCATCTCCTGTTTGACCACTTCTAATTTACCTTGATTCATGGACCTAACATTCCAGGTTCCTATGCAATATTGTACTTTACAGCATTGGACTTTACTTCCATCGCCAGTCACATCCACAAATGGGCATTTTTTCTCTTTGCTTCTTCTCTTCATTCTTTCTGGAGTTATTTCTCCACTCTTCTCCAGTAGCATATTGGGCACCTACTGACCTGAGAAGTTCATCTTTCAGTGTCCTATCTTTTTGCCTTTTCATACTGTTCATGGGGTTCTCAATGCAAGAATACTGAAGTGGTTTGCCATTCCCTTCTCCAGTGGACCACAATTTGTCAGAACTCTCCATCATGACCCGCCCATCTTATGTTGACCTGTCCATNTTCTCCAGTAGCATATTGGGCACCTACTGACCTGAGAAGTTCATCTTTCAGTGTCCTATCTTTTTGCCTTTTCATACTGTTCATGGGGTTCTCAATGCAAGAATACTGAAGTGGTTTGCCATTCCCTTCTCCAGTGGAATACGTTTTGTCAGAACTCTCCACCATGAGCCAACTGTTGTGGGTGTTTCATTGAGTTAGATAAGGCTGTGGTCCATGTGGTCAGTTTTATTAGTTTTCTGATTGTGGTTTTCATTCTGTCCACTCTCTGATGGATAAGGATAAGAGGCTTATGGAAGCTTCCTGATAGGAAAGACTGACTTTGGGGGAACCTGGTCTTGTTCTGATCAGCAGGCCATGCTCAGTAAATCTTTAACCCAATTTTTTGTTGATGGGCGGGGCTGTCTTCCCTTCCTGTTGTCTGACCTGAGATCAAACTATGGTGGAAGTAATGAAGATAATGGCGACCTCCTTCAAAAGGTCCCATGCACTCACTGTTGCACTCAGTGTCCCCGACCCTGCAGCAGGCCACTACCAACCCATACCTCCTCCAGAGACTCCTAGACACTCACAGGCAAGTCTGGGTCAGTCTCTTGTGGGATCACTGCTCCTTTCTCCTGGGTCTTGGTGTGCACAAGATTTTGCTTGTGCCCTCCAAGAGTCTGTTTCCCCAGTCCTGTGTAAGTTCTATACTCAAATCCCACTGGCCTCCAAAGTCAAATCCTCTGGGGGTCCTCAGTCCCTTTTCCAGATGCCCAGGTTGGGAAATCTGTTGTGGGTCCTAGAACTTTCTTAACAGTGTGAGAATTTATTTGGTATAATTGTTCTGCAGTTTGTGGGTTGTCTTCTTGGCAGCACTATGGTGGGATTGATGGTGACCTCTTCCAAGAGCCCTTATGCCACCCCTAAGTCTGCAGCACCCAGAGCGCCTGCCCCTTTGGTAGGCCACTGCTGACTCATACCTCTGCAGGAAACACTCAAACACTCAAAGGCAGGTCTGGCTCAGTCTCTGTGGGGTATCTGGGTCCTGGTGCACACAAGGTTTTGTTTGAGCCCTCCGAGCATCTCTGGCGAGTATGGATTTGATTCTAATCACAATTTCGCCCTTCCTACTGTCTTGCTAGGGCTTCTCCTTTGCCCTTGGATGTGGGGTATCTTTTTTTGGTGAGATCCAACATTCTCTTGTCAGAGGCAAGTTGTAATTTTGGAGTTCTCACAGGAGAAGATGAGCACACATCCTTCTACTCTGCCATCTTGAGACATATCTTGATTCCGGCTTGTAACTCACCCAGCCCAACATTTCTCATGTACTCAGCATATAGGTTAAGCAAACAGGGTGACAGCAGACACCCTGTTGTACTCCTTTCTCCATCTTGAATCAATGAATTATTCCATACAGGGTTCTAACTGTTGCCAAAATCAAATTGATTACATTCTTGTAGCCAAAGATGGAGAAGCTGTATACGGTCAGCAAAAACAGTATCTGCAGCTGCCTGTGGCTCATATCATCAGCTTCTCATAGCAAAAATCAGGCCTAAAGTAAACTAAGAAAAACACTAGGCCAGACAGGTATGACAAATCAAATCCTGTATGAATTTGCAGCAGAGGTAACAAATAGATTCAAGGGACTAAATCTAGATAACAGTGTACTTGAAGATCTATGGACAGAGGTCCATAATACTGTACAGGAGGCAGTAAATAAAACCATCCCAAAGAAAAAGAAAAGCAAGAAGTCAAAGTCGTTATCTGAGGAGGCTTTACAAATAGCAGAAGAACGAAGAGAATTGAAAAGCAAGGGAGAGAGGGAAAAATACATCCAATTAAATGCAGAGTTTCAGAGAATATCTGGAAGAGACAAGAAGGCTTTCTTCAATGAACATTGTTTAATAATAGAAGAAAACAACAAAGGGGGAAGACTAGAGATCTCTTTGGGAAAACTGGAAACATCAAGGGAGAATTCTACCCAAAGATGGGCACAATAAAGTATAAAAATGGTAGAAACCTAGCAGACGCTTAAGAGTTTAACAAGAGATGGAAAGAAAACAAGAGACAATACATGTCAAATGCTTAGCAAAGTTCCTATCACGTTTTAAAGTATTTGGCAAATGTTAACTATTGCCCACTGCTAAAGCATCTCTAGAGACTTCAGTGGGGCTCTCTTGTACAGCAATTATCAACCTCCTAGAGCAGCACTATCCAACAGGACTTTCTGCCATGATGGAAATGTTTTCTATCTGTACCATCCAATAAGGTAGCCATCATATGGCTAGGGAGCTATTGAAATGTAGACAGACAGAGAGACTAAGGAACTGAATTTTAAAATATCATTTAACTTTAATCATAAAATAAATTTAAAAAATAAAGTAAATGTTTAAAACAAATAGCCAAATGGGGACTTCCCAGTGGCTGAGACTCTGCGCTCCCAATGCAGGGGCCCTGGGTTTGATCCCTGGTCAAGGAACTAGATCCCACATGCCACAATTAAGAGTTCACATGCAGCAATGAAACGATCCTGCATGCTGCAACCAAGACTCAGCACAGCCAAATGAATAAATGAATAGTTTTAATAAATACAAATGAAATAATCAAATATGGTTATTAGTTCTCATAATACAGAATTCTAGACTTGCTCAAAATTAATACTTCATCAAAAATTCAATATCAATATGTTCTCCTGGGGAAAGGAAGGGCATTCCTACTCCTTCCCTTCCCGAGGTTGAGAATCATTGTCCTAGTGGGTCAGTGTACTGATGGGATTGTGTCACAATCCTCAGGTAGAAGACAAGCCTAAGACAGGCACAACTAACTCTAGCTACTTTTGTCTCTCCTTGCTCCAGTCTACCCACTGCCAAACAAGCCTCATATCCCCAGGGGACATTTGGCAATGTCCAGAGATATTTTTGGTTGTGAAAACTGTGGAAGGGGAGAACTGATAGGTGCTGCTAAACATGCTACAGTGCACAGGTTAGCACCCCACAATAAAGAATTATCTGGCCCCAAAAGTTGAGAAACTCTGCCTTGGAGGGATTCTTAAACAATCTTAGACAAGGAAGCATCTGTCCTGCTCTTTGTTGTTCAGTCACTCAGTCATGTCTGACTCTTTGTGACCCATGGACTACAGCATGCCAGGCTTCCCTGTCCTTCACTATCTCCCAGAGTTTGCGCAAATTCATGTTCATTGAGTTGGTGATGCCATCCAACCACCTCATCCTCTGCCACCCCCTTACAAGCCTCCAAATGCAGAGGGTCTCTAACTATCTTGAAGAATTCAGTACCATGTTTACACTACCCCCAGTTTACCACATTTAAATCACCTGGAAGGAAACAGTTCCTTTCCAAATTGGGGATCGAATTTTTTAAGACAACAACTTTTCAATTGGAAAAAAATCCAAAGAAGAGAAATCTCTAAGATGATGCAGGCTCCATAGAAGGAGAACTAGCTCTAGTTCACCAATTGCTAGGATATCTGAAAGAAGAGTCTCTGAAACTGCCCAAATTTTAGGATGAATGATAGGTTATGATTTCCACAGAGTGTAATAAAGTAGCTGACTTCATTACCCCAAAAGGTAGTACAGTGTAAAAACTCAAGGCATTCTCAAAAGAAATTAAATTTAGGTGTATATACAGCTTCCAAAACCATAAGGATTATTTAGAAGAGCCAGAAATATTAGGGCCATGCTTTTTTGAAATCGATAGCATAGAAGGAACTTATGTTCTCCCCCAACCACACTTCCTGAGCCTCAGAGATAGAAATATGGGCTATGAGGCCCATAGGCCTGAGCCAGTCACTGGGCTAGAGCTTCTATTTTATATTTCAGGGCTCCTAAAATTTCTCTGTGCTGCAATTTAGGTACATTTTCTCATGTTTTGTCTTCGGGAGAAAAGCTGAAAATCCAATCTGGTCATTCCAGAAGGCCAAACTGGAAAATTCAGATCATAAACCAATTTTCCTTCTCCTAACTCTGAGCTTGGGAAAACTTTAGAGAGCCTACATAATGATCCGCTACTTTTCACTGCCCTTTGTCTGACTATTTACCAAGTGCTGCTATGTAGCAGCAATCAGCAGGACCAGACATGCAAAATTCAGCCCTGCAGATAGATGATTGAAGGCAGGAGGAGAAGGGGTTGACAGAGGATGAGATGGTTGGATGGCATCACCAACTCAATGCACATGAGTTTGAGCAAGTTCCAGGAGTTGGTGATGGACAGGGAGGCTTGGTGTGCTGCAGTCCATGAGGTGACAAAGAGTCAGACACGACTGAGTGACTGAACTGAACTGAACTGATAGATGATTTACCCCTATCTGGAGATTTGGAAAATGGAAGATAGTTGACGACATTATATTGTTTCCTTTGCTGAAAAGATCAAGGATACTCATGTAAAGAAAAAATTAACTTCCTCCCTCCTCAGGGACTATGCTCACAGTTTAAATAGCTGTTGAGTAGTAATAGTCTACTGCTGGAGGCTGGTGCCAGCCACTTGGCTTGTCCAGGGTATGGATAACTGAGAGAAGCAGGAAGGTGGGGCTCAATAACTGCTCTATGAATATGACACAATCTCCCCCCTCAAGCCTCATCCTGCAGTCATATAACCCTTCAGTCTGATACTTGCATATGAGCTGAGCAACTTTAAAACAAAACAACATTTGGCATGTGTATGGAGCATGAAATGAAAATCATGATCGGCAAAGGGAATACTTGACATTGTTTAATTCTGCTTCTAGATTTCTGGTCTGGTTTTCTTTATACCTTCTTAAAAGGCCTCTCACCTACTACTAGCTGACTTTAGGTCATTTTCTTTATTCAGGCTTATCTCACCCAGCTTTTGAGAACAGTGAGAATTACCCTTTTCTAACTTTCCTTTAACACTCGGAGAACCAACTGAGCTTAATTTTTATCACTCAAGTTCTTCTAGACCTAAACCGAGACTCATGGTAATACCTATCAATTTTCAATTCGTGGCAATGAACATAGTTTTCAATTGAAAAATATGAACTTTCAATGGACTATGGCTATGAACTACTTAAAACAGAGGTTCTCAACTCCTCCTTTTAAATGAAAGATCCTCTTTTTGTTCCTTCTGATTTTGTGTTGCTGGAAAATGTGCTCCTAGCAAGATTGTTACCCACTAGAAAAAGTATACAATAATAAGACTTCATTTTTATTGAATCTCACAATAGATTTGATGTCAGTCTGGTCACCCTAGCCCTCACATGGTCCTGTGTCCTGGTTGGATCACCAAGGTTTCTGCATGTGGGTTCTTAGCCCTTTCCATAAATCTTTATTTAACTCTCCCTAGTCATGTGATGAACAATGACATGGAAAACTGCAAACCAGCTTGGCAGCATCCTCTTTCCAGTAAAGCCATCTATAAGAGAAATTTAATTTTAAAATTACATGATGACCTATGGAAAAAAAAAAAAGAATCAAGAACAATAGCTTTCTTAAAATGTTTTATATTTCAAGTTCCACCAGGGGGCTACTTGCAAAGCTAATTACACTCAAACTGGCACATTGGGGCTCCATTCCTCTGTGTAGCCCTACAGACACAAGGGCCAGAAGTTTAATTCTGACATTTTTCTACCTCCATAATAACCCATATCCTCATGTGAGGATTCACTTTGCTGTAGAGCAGAAACTAACACAATATTGTAAAGCAACTAAACCCCAATTAAAAAAATAATATTCCATATCCTCTGGTTTACTTGATTTTCAAAGCATTACATCATTTTCACAATTTCTTACATATCTTAACTGTATAAGTGCTGAAGCTGAAGATTCAATACTTTGGCCACCTGATGCAAAGAGCTAACTTCTTGGAAAAGATCCTGATGCTGGGAAAGGTTGAGGGCAGGAGGAGAAAAGGGTGACAGAGGATAAGATGGTTAGATAACATTACCGACTCAATGGACATTAGTTTGAACAAACTCCAAGAGATAGTGAAGGACAGGGAACTCTGGCGTGCTGTAGTTCATGGGGTCAAAAGAGTAGGACACAGCTTAGCGACTGAACAACAACAAACCTGCAGCAGTACTCTATGATGTTTACCTGGGTTTAAGGTAGAATACTGGGCTTCCCAGGCGGTGCTAGTGGTAAAGTACATGCCTGCCAATGCAGGAATCATACGAGACTCGAGTCCAATCCCTGGGTCAGGAAGATCCCCTGGAGGAGGGCATGGAAACACAATATTCTTGCCTGGAGAATCCCATGGACAGAGGGGCCTAGTGGGCTACAGTTCACAGGGTCACAAAGAGTTGGACACAACTGAAGTGAACTAGCACGTACACAAGGTAGAACATTAGTTGACAAGTTTAATTAATATCCAATGAAACCTGCTATTTTATGTGTCTGAATACGCAGTGTTGGGATTATAGATTTGTTTATTAATGTAATAAATAGTTGGTGTTTGCCAGTTGGAGGTCAAGTAGTATAATAGTTAACAATACAGGCTTTGGAGCCAAACTGCCTGTGTTCAAGTTCTGGTCACCCTTCTTCCTAGATATGTGACCTTGGACAAGGTACCTAGCTTTTCCAAGGCTGAATTTCCTCAGGTGTAAAATGAGGATAATTATTACGCTTATAGCATAGAGCCACGGGGAAGGCAATGGCACCCCACCCCAGTACTCTTGCCTGGAAAATCCAATGGACGGAGGAGCCTGGTGGGCTGCAGTCCATGGGGTTGCTAACAGTCGGACAGACTGAGCGACTTCACTTTCACTTTTCTCTTTCATGCATTGGAGAAGGAAATGGCAACCCACTCCAGTGTTCTTGCCTGGAGAATCCCAGGGATGGGGGAGCCTGGTGGGCTGCCGTCTATGGGGTCACACAGAGTCGGATACGACTGAAGTGACTTAGCAGTAGCAGCAGCAGCAGCATAGAGCCATGTGTGCATGTTGTTACTCAGTCCAGTCCGACTCTGTGCAACGCTATGGACTGCAACCAACCAGGCTCTTCTATCCATAGGATTTTTCCAGGCAAGAACACTGGAGAAGGTTGCCATGCCCTCCTCAATGGAATCTTCCTGACCCAGGGATGGAACCTGCGTTATGTCTTCTGAATTGGCAGGCGGGTTCTTTACCACTAGTGCCACCTGGGAACCCCACAGCATAGAGCCATGGTGAGGACTAAATGAGATACTCCAGCATGGTGCCTAGCATATGGAAAGTGCTGAGTAACCAATAGCCATTAGAATTTATCTAAATTTAGCCATTTAGAATAATCAGGCTAATGCTGGCCATTGTTATATACATTATTTATTTTTGCATATAAATATTGACTTTTTAAAAAAACATCAGGTGCATTCTGTGACATTGTACCCAAATAAGTTTTGTCCATTTTAGCCTTCCAGTCTATATACACTTTGGCCTTGAAATCAGCTGAGATGATCCAGCAAATTCTGATTATAATGGTTCTGTTTTTACCACAGTCTGGGAAACAAACTGTTTCCCATCTGATGCCAATGGCTGCTCCAAAGTAGCCCATGCATCACCACTACTTAGCTAACTGACCTTGTAGGTACAGCAGAGTGGGAAGCTGGTAATGTGACGTGATTAGATGCTAGTGTTCTTCATTTCTGAGTAATTCAGGGAAATGAAATTCATTTTCAACAGTCCCTTGGACTGAAAAAGACTGAACATTGATTTTTAACTGGCATGTTAGGGTGAGGAGAAGGAGACCTAGCAGGTGGAAGAGAGGTACTGCGGTTTCACTAAATCCTGGCACAAGATGGGAGATTCATTTCCAACATGATGCTATTAGGCCAGCAGTATGAGGAAGTGCCAATTTGAGAGGTTCAGCCTATGACCAGACAGCATTGTGGGTATGAATGAGTTGGCTCCTGATAAGGGTCTGCCCATTAATTACAAATGGGGGGTTTAATTTCAGAAGCCTATGATAAACTTCAGCAAGGCCTCCTGCTTAAAGCTGGTAACAATAGGAATCAGAAATTCCAATTAGCAGATTGTGTCCAGTGATGAGGTTAATGGAAATGAATGTATCATTTGGGTCCCTTGAGAACAATAACCTTGCAAAAGTCCTAGCCAGTCCTGGGAGTGGGTAAAGTGAGCATCAGCTGTTCCTCTGTTGTGTCCTCTGGCAATGGAATTTAGCTGAAAATATAAAGAAGCTGACTTTTTCTCAGTCTGCACTGTACTGCAAGTGTTTTGTGTGATGAACTCTGAGCCAAGTGACTCTGTCTCATGCTCATTAATCCAGAAGGGTCCTAGACTGTAACACCAGCTTCTCAACCGGACAACCTAGGGCAAATCCAGGAGCAAACTCATTAGGGCCTGAAGGTAAAGCCCCAGGGAGATGCAGGCAATGTAACTGCTTTAGTGGCCATGCTCTAAGCCCACATCATTACAAATTTAAAAAATTCAATCCAGTCAGTTCATGTACCAGGTTTCATTAGAAATACAGTTGTAGATAATATGAACCAAATCTAATTTATTGGTGTATTAATTTCCTTCTTCTTTCTCCCCCCACCCCTGCCCTTCTTCACCTTGTTTAAAAAAAAAAAAACATGATTTTTAATGGGAAGCTCAAGATCCAGTATAATTTTGGATTTCAAAGCGAAGGCAAAACTTGATAAGAATAAAATTGAATTTTCCACCTAACCTCAATCTGAACACAAAATGACTGTTAAAGGATAATTTAAAAATAAAGTTAAATCATGATCCTCATACAAATTTAAAGGTAACACAAGTGGACACATGTCTAAGATTTTATTTAACTCATTAATTAGTGAGGAAACCAGGAAGTCAGGAAGTCTACAAACCATGTCCTGCAAGATAAATCCAGCCTGTCAGCTGTTTTTGTGAGTTAATATTATGGAGTACAGCCACATCCATTAATTTGCATATTTCCTTTGGTTGCTCTCTTACTACAGTGGCAGAGTTGTAAGGTCCACAGACCCTAACATATTTACTATCTGGTTTTTTACTGGAAAAATTTGCTGCTGCTGCTGCTGCTGCTAAGTCACTTCAGTCGTGTTCGACTCTGTGTGACCCCATAGACAGCAGCCCACCAGGCTCCCCCATCCCTGGGATTCTCCAGGCAAGAATACTGGAGTGGGTTGCCGTTTCCTTCTCCAATGCATNTGCTGCTGCTGCTGCTGCTGCTAAGTCACTTCAGTCGTGTTCGACTCTGTGTGACCCCATAAACAGCAGCCCACCAGGCTCCCCCATCCCTGGGATTCTCCAGGCAAGAATACTGGAGTGGGTTGCCGTTTCCTTCTCCAATGCATGAAAGAGAAAAGTGAAAGTGAAGTCGCTCAGTCTGTCCGACTGTTAGCGACCCCATAGACTGCAGCCCACCAGGCTCCTCCATCCATTGGATTTTCCAGGCAAGAGTACTGGGGTGGGGTGCCATTGCCTTCCCCGGGAAAAATTTGCTAACTCCAGATATAAGCCATTGGGGATGCTGAAAGAAATTTATAAACAGATGCAAAGAAATTTGCAAATAGATGTTCAGGTCAATTGCATTTTGCCAGGCAAAAGTTATTTTCATTAAAATTTACAGAGTTGTAAAATAAGTAAAAAAAAAAACACAGATAATCCAGAAAATATAGAAGACCTGGGCTATTAGGTCAATTATATAAACAGAAACTCAAGACTAGGGATCTAGGGAGAAATCTTGTTTTATAAATAGGTAGAGAAGAAGCTGGAAATCAGAAACTATCCAAAAAGGGAAAGTACCCTAGTGCAGAGCCTTAAAGATTGGCAATTGAAACGGAGGAGGCCGAGGATGGTTACTTGGAAACTTCAGAACTTAGACCTCGGTTGCTCTGGAAACTAGGGCAGGGCTGAAACTTGGGGAAGACCAATGGGTCCAGGTGTAAATGAGCCAAGGTGGGCAGAGGTTAACCCCCACACTCTTGGTTTCAACTACTATTATAGGCTGAAAACTGTCACATCTACATTTTCAGCCCTGACCTTTTTCTTTCAACATTCATGCTAGAGTTATACAATTCCCTGCAACTCTCCCAATAGGTATTTCATACTCAACATGTCTAAAATTAAACTTTCTTTAAACATTAAACCTGTTTTTCCTCCTGTATTCACTATCTCTGATGGTGACACCACCGTTCAATCAGGCATGCAATGCTGAACCTGATTTCTGCTCCCTGCAGTATTACCTGACGCATCCAATGAATGTCTTAAAATCCCTTCTATCTCTGGAATCACTGTTTAGTTTAAGATCTTGCCATCTTTTCACCTGGTCTGTGGATATCTTTTAGCTAATCTTATCTTTCTGAAACTTATCGAATGATTTGCTGGAGCTGGCTTATACCAGCTGGTAAGAATTGGTTGTGTGCATCTCTTCCCAACTCTATCTTCCAGGATGTCATATCTGTAGCTTGAAATTGGCCACAGTGGGAGTATTTACACCACAAAAATTGGCAAACACTATAAATCAAGATTTTGTAAAGTGGAAAGCTACTTGTTAAACATTTATCAGCACATACACCTCTGCCAATTCCCCACATTTTAGCCAAACTGATCTTTGTAAAACACCTGTTCAACCATGCTACTTTCCTGATTAAAACTCTTCAATGGCTCCCTATGGTCAACAGATCACATTAAGTTCCTTCTCATAGCATATGAGGCCTTTTATTATCTGGCCCTGGCCTAAATGTCTAGCATTCTCTCCCATCCCTCCTTAGTCTCACAACTTCTCTGCTAGCTTAAAGGTCACACACTGGCTCACTCTGGCCTAAATTGCCTCATACATGTATTTTGTTTGGCCTGCACATTATCTTTAATTTTTTTGAGCCAACATTGAAGACTGTATGAAAAGCTACCTCCAGATCCACAAATCTGACTTCTCTTGAAAAATTACAACACCAGCCCTTCATTCATGCATATGGGAGCAAGGAACGGAGCAGCAGATGCCCCCTCTGAGAGGGCACATGCTCCACAGCTCACCCGTTTCTACCATTCACTCACGCAAATTACGCATCTGCACCCTCACTTAGCTCTTAATTCTGTTACCTGTTATCTCTTTGGCCCTTGTTGCAGACCATATTACAAAGTCCTGATTATTATCAGAAACTTCTGATCCTAATTATAGACTCTCTCTTTACATGGTTGTCCTGGTGATAATCCATGGTCCCTGCACAGTCTAGAGAGGGATGAGTAGCAGAATGAGAAGATGCAGAGGCGGCAAGAGGAGTAGAAATCTTTAGTCTTTGGATCAGAGGCTCCATCTTAGAGTAATAGCATTGTGAAAATGACAAGCAGGGATTGTCCTAGGTGTTTGTAACCTCAGGGTATTCATATAGAAAGTCATAGACTCATCCATATAGAGCCTGTCTACTAACCTTCCTTCAATTCAGTTCAGTTCAGTTCAGTTCAGTCGCTCAGTCGTGTCTGACTCTCTGCGACCCCATGAATCGCAGCACGCCAGGCCTCCCTGTCCATCACCATCTCCCGGAGTTCACTCAGACTCACGTCCATCGAGTCCGTGATGCCATCCAGCCATCTCATCCTCGGTCGTCCCCTTCTCCTCCTGCCTGCAGTCCCTCCCAAATGTCTTCCTTCTTAGCTGAACATAGAAAGAAAAGACCCAAGGACACTAGCTCACACTGATTCCAACTGTGGAAGCCAGGCTTGTAAACAAAAGTCAGCTTCTTAATTTGAGAATAGGACACTGAGTTTCCTTTTAGCTGAGTGCCTGCTGTATGTCTAATATTGTTCTAGATGCTATGGGGAAAACACGAGCAGACTAAGACAGCTCTGCCTTTGGAGACCTCACAACCTTATTGAGGAAGCAAAAAATACATATATGAAATATATGAAATAGAGACAAATGTAAGCCCGCCTCAGAATAGTGGTATCTTGGATGTAACCTAGAGCCCACAACATCTGGGTGGTCAATGAGGGATGAGATCAAGTTAAGGGGAAGATCTATGGAAGAACTCAGGGCTTACAATGGCCCTTCACTGGCAGAGAAGTGGGGATCCACACAGGGGACCCCCCAAGGATATACATACAGAGAGCAAGGAATGAGGTGGGTGTGGCAACCTGTGAATGATAAGGCTAACTGGAGGAGAAAAGGCAATCTTGGTAGGAGGACATGGTTGGCCACTGCAGACCAATTTCTTTTGAAAAAATTTACTCTCTGGTGTTTTGTACCCAGAAAGACAAATGGATAATCAGAGGCTCCTTGTTGAGCACCCAGTCAAAGACAATGGATTCAGATGGCTCTGGAAAGCATGTCATACTCTAGGCATAGAAAGCAACCTTTCAGCTCCATGACACAAATGGGGCTAAGCATTATTCACAAGTACCATTCTGTGTCTTGGGCATGTCTGTCAG
Source organism: Oreotragus oreotragus (assembly GCA_006410675.1). Classification (NCBI taxonomy): domain Eukaryota; kingdom Metazoa; phylum Chordata; class Mammalia; order Artiodactyla; family Bovidae; genus Oreotragus; species Oreotragus oreotragus. Next base: position 123,322 of record SJYX01024563.1, read on the forward strand.
CATTGACATAGAGGAGAAGAAGGAAAAAGAGAAAGAAAAGAAAGTGCAAGGAAGTGGGTAGAGGGAGTGGACAGGAAGAACATCATGAGAAGGAATAGACTTGTACCTCCAGTCTAACCCAGGGAATCCTGTGCAGCCAGCCATCTCCCCTCCACCCCCCATCTCCAGCCTTGAGATCATGACAGAGATTAAGAAATGCCCCTGTGCACCAAGGAGGGACAGATTCTGGGTCTGAGCTCCTTTCTTCCCAGGCAGTCTATGATGCATGGCTCACTTGTCATCTTGCCCAATTCTAGGCTTTATGCCGGTTGTTTTGTTTACGTTCATTACTAGGCCCGCTCAGACCTACTTCTTCCTTAGCCTGCAGGCTTATGTTAATTTCTGAGATTATTCTTTCCTGTGTCCAATTTACTTTATGAGCCAGTTGCTCACTTCCTGCTATCTTGTTGGTAGCTGCTCCCTCTAAATGTTTAACAATGTTTACTTGCTGTTTCATCCAAGCAATTGATGGCCAATGTGCAGCCAATTCTCGACTATTCAAAGGCTGATGCAACCACCCCATAAAGGAAACAGATTCCTGGCAAACTTCTCCACCACTTTTCTCCCACTCCCAGGTTTCTGGCCACTGCCCTGTTTGGGAAAGCCTCATCCAAGGTGGGAAGGAGGCAAAGATGAAGAAAATTACAACTCATCCCTTTGTCAGTTTGCCAGCAACGATGAGTTTCCAAAAAAAAATTTTTTTAAGAGTCAAAAGAAACTAGCAATTAAAATAGTATTTGTCTATTCTATGAGAATCTCCATTATCCACATTCTTTTGTTCTCCACAGTTTAACTGAGTATTTGGAGCTTTGCTTTTAAAAAAATGTATTCAGCTCAATATTCTACAATCTTCTGGAATTTTATCCATGCTTTGCATCCTCAGACCCTCCACCCCTCCATGAAATGTTCTCAGACTATTCCAGTCCTCCTCATGTTCTAGATCCAGATTCTACAACACTGAGACTCTTCTGTTGGGTGTAGCATATCCCAAAAGGCACATTTTCAAGTTGAAAAGATTTTTTTTTTAATTCATTGATTTGGATCTGTACACTCACCCAGAAGTATATGATCATGAATACCCAAAGAACCCCATACCTTTCACCTATAGCTGCTATTTACACCAAGCATCACATCATGGACATACCAATTTTATCAAATGTCTTTTTGCTATTGGTAACTCATCCTTCAGATGGTAAAGAATCTGCCTGCAATGCAGGAGGCCCAGGTTCAATCCCTGGGTTGGGAAGATCCCCTGGAGAAGGGAATGGCAACCCACTCCAGTATTCTTGCCTGAAAAATTCCATGGACAGAGGAGCCTGGAGGGCTACAGTCCATGGGGTAGCAAAGAATGAGACACAACTGAGCGGCTTTCACTTTCATCCCATCCCTCAAGCCTAGAGGTCCTCATTTACAGAGTAATTCTTCCTGATAATAACAGATTCTCTCTATTTTGCTGGGATCTACAGGAAGCTGGAAGAATACTGTCTGGCCTTGGTCTTTGATCCACTCATTACAAGTCAGGGTCACAATTTGTGAATGTCTTCTCTTCAGCCCCCAGGGCTTGATTTAGTGGCATAGTCTTTAAGATCACTGGTTATCTTTAACCTTTAAAACAAATATTTCTTCAGTCTCTACTGCTCATTTGGAATGAACACATACTCCTACTTAACCAATTTACGTAAGTCTGATCTACCTAACCAAGTTCCAAGAAAAATGTCCTTCACTTCTCTGTGCATGCATGTGTATGCTAAATCACATCAGTCATGTCCGACTCTTTGTGACTCCATGGACTGTAGCCCACCAGGCTCCTCTGTCCATGAGATTCTCCAGGCAAGAATACTGGAGTAGGTTGCCATGCCCTCCTCCAGGGGATCTTCCCTACCCAGGAATCAAACCCACATCTCTTACATCTCCTGCACTGGCAGTGCCACCTGGGAAGCCCTACATGTCTCACTGTGCCTCAGACAGAACTGGCATATCTTAAGAGCCAAGCTCTAGGGTCATATTGTCTGAGGTTGAATCCTGGCTCTGCATGTAAAGCTGAATAACCTTAGGTATGTTCTTTAAACTCTGTGTGTCTCAGATTCTTCATTTGGGGAGAGTATTTACCTCATAAGGTTGTTGTGGGGATTAAATGAGTAAATATATGCAAAATATGCCTGGCATGTGTGTGTGTGTTAAGTCACTCAGTTGTGTCCAACTCTTTGTGATGCTATGGACTGTAGCCCGCCAAGCTCATCTGTCTGTAGAACTCTATAGACAAGAATACTGGAATAGGTTGCCATTCCCTTCCCCAGGGGATCTTCCTAGCTCAGGGATCAAACCCAGGTCTCCTGCACTACAAGCAGATTCTTTGCCATCTGAGCTACCAGGTAAGGATTTTACAACTAGCTATTATAAGAAGAACTGTCCGAAAAACTGGTGACCCCAGTTCCTGAATCATTAACATTTGATGGGCTCTATGCTCCAAGCCTTAATCTTAAACTTTTATGTTTGTTTGTTGTTTCATTTTCATGTACCTAGGTCCCCACTCTTATGATGGACACTCAGTTCTCTGAGTTCACACCAGACATTACTCCCATCATGCTGGCTGCCCACACCAACAACTATGAGATCATCAAACTACTCGTCCAAAAACGGGTCACTATTCCCCGGCCCCACCAGATCCGCTGCAACTGTGTGGAGTGTGTGTCCAGTTCAGAGGTAGACAGCCTGCGCCACTCTCGCTCCCGACTGAACATTTATAAAGCCCTGGCAAGTCCCTCACTCATCGCCTTATCAAGTGAGGACCCCATTCTAACTGCCTTCCGCCTGGGCTGGGAGCTCAAGGAGCTTAGCAAGGTGGAGAATGAGTTCAAGGCTGAGTACGAGGAGCTCTCCCAGCAATGCAAGCTCTTTGCCAAAGACCTGCTGGACCAGGCTCGGAGCTCCCGGGAACTGGAGATCATCCTCAACCATCGAGATGACCACAGTGAAGAGCTTGACCCTCAAAAGTACCATGACCTAGCCAAGCTGAAGGTGGCCATCAAATACCACCAGAAAGAGGTAAGCTGAGCTCTTCTCTGCTTTTGGAGAAGCTTAAGTCCTCCAGAGTTCAGAGTGGCAGAGTAAGAATAAGCATTGTCTCATAGCTTCGCTCTCCACCAAAAATAGTTAGACAGGCTTCAAAAACAATGAGGTCCATATTTATCCAAGGCACATACAACCTCTGAGTATTTTCTTCATGGCCAGATAATTAGGGGGAAATCTGATTCTATGATGGGAAAGCATTCATTCATTCAACAAAAGCTTATTCAGCACTATTTTAGGGGTTCAGGATACATAAAACAAGCACAACCCTACCTTCATGGAACTTACAAGCTAGCAGTAGACAGTACATAAATGATCATGTTTGTGAATATATAATTACAAACTAACATAAGGGCTCTGAGGAAGAACTTCTGAGAACACACAGAAAGGACCCTACCCAAATACTGGGACCAGGGCAACAGTCATCACAGAGGGTTCACTGTCTGCATGCTGGTAGTTGTTAACAGAACTAAGTCCTTGGCAGCCCTTTGACAAGAAAATCGAGATCCACATTTGAAAGATGGAGTCACACTCAGGGTGTGTGGTTATACAAAAGGCTGAGTACCATCTGTGATGGTGTGACTTCCAAACTGTTAGGGTTGACCTCTTTGAGGCAGGTCAGGTCAAGCAGATCACATCAGGAGAGGGTTTGCTTTCCAGCTTGGCCACATTCACATCAAGCCAGTGCAGTTCTTTGCCATCTTATCAAACAATTTGGGGAAGACTTCTAGCAGGCTTCATTTAGCTCTTCAAGGAGGAAGCATGATAGAAAGAGGAAGGACTTTGTAACCAGAGCAGCTGAGGATGGAGTGGCCTTCAGCTCTATGACCTGAAGAAAATCTTTCAAATTTCAGGACATTAGTTTTCTCATAAAATGGAAGTGACAATTGTTCCTCCATTTCACAGGGCTATTATGAAAATAAATCTACTTTAATGTTCAGTTCTCTCTCTGTTCCAATGGTTCCTGGAGTCAGATTCAACTGGGTTGAACCAAGAAGTGCTTATCTGAAGGGCAGTCAGTAGAGCCATCCCTTCATGGGTCCAGGCTCTGAGGCAAATTACATGTTTGCTCACTTGGTCCCTTTCTCTCAGACAAGAAAAAAAGATACTCTCCCTCTGAAATGAGGCAGACATGAGTACCGGAGTGATCTTGAAGGGGACAAGATATGACAAAAGAGCAACATGGGAGACTGAAAGGGCTTCACTGGATGGGACAGTAAATGGATAGACCCACCCCTGAGTCTCCTTATCCTGTTTTTGCAACTACTTGCTTTAAATTATTTCATTAAGCCTGAAGTGACTCAACCTCACTTTGCTCTTCTAAAAAATAGGATAATAGATTACTTACCTCCCTAGAGAAATACAAAGTTTAAGTAAAATAAGACAGGTAATGTACTCATGCATAGTACAAAATTCAGTATATATTAGGCATTCAATAATTATTAATTTTTTCATTGTTACACTGTGTACACATGGTATATTATCTGATTCTATGTACTAAAATTGTAGGTAATAGATACAGTAATGTTCATCCCCTCCCTTACCCCTCCCTCTCATTGCCCTACTATTGATATGTAATAGTAGTTGTCTGCTATAAGGTCGAACTGATTTTTCTTCACTTTTATATATGTATTTCCATTAATGATGTACATTACAGTTTCAGTGTAGTTTTCACTTTACATAAATTGCTATAATACTTTAAGAAGAAAAACCACAAGTACTTTTAGAGTATGAATTGCTTCCAGATGGCAAAATGGATGGATAGTGGGAATAGAAGTGTTAAAACCAGATATTACAGAATATATCTAAAGTTTGCACTCCTTACCTCACTAGGTAGCAGATAAACTTCATAATTTTAGGCTCTCATATGCCTGAAAATTGACAAAGCATTTTCAGTTTCATTACAATATTTTATCAATTTTGTATTGGTAGATCATCTCCCAACTATTTTATCACTTGATCCATTCTGCTCTTATAATTATCTTCATTTGTCAATTTTAGTTACTGCTCCATTTGGAAACCATTGTGATGACTTCCTCACTCTCCTGGGGATCTTCTTAGCATATGCCCCTGGAATCACCCTTGGATTCTACATTCACTGTCCTGCAGTCCTTATTAACCTTCTCATCATTTTTTCCCTCATATTTTAGCCCTTTTTCTTTTCTAAAACTTTGTCTCCTATATCCCTTATTTCATAATTTCTCTTATTACTATTAAATTATTACAGAATACCTCCATGTTTCTATATATTCATATGATATATTTCTCAACCATCCTTATACCAACCTGAATATGGCAAAAGGTTACATTTCTTTTTGCTCTCTCAGTTAAGCATCAGAGACCCCAAAATTGGTTTCAGGGTCTCTTTGCTATGTACATTAAAGTAGAAATGTTTGTTTTCTTGTGCTTAAATATTCATAACATGAAATTTACCACTTTAACCAATTTTTAACTTTACAGTTCACTGACATTAAGTACGTTTAGGTTTTCGTGCAATCATGACCATTACAAGTCATTTTTTGAAGATGGACAAGTTTAGGGGTGTCTACTTTTTCTTTCAATAGTGAGCCCATAGAGAGTTTCATACTTTGCAGACCACATTAGTTTTCATCCATAACACTGGCAAAGTAGCATCTTTGAGCTATTAAAATTAAGGATATTCAGCAGTAATACAAAGGTAATCCAAAAAGCACTGTATTTTTGCAAAGATAAACAATTTTAGGTCTGGTGATACTCACTTATCATTGTGAATCAAATCAGTGAGAACTTTGGAATTTGATAGACTGAACTATATCAGTCAGAGCACATCAAACCCCAATTCCAGGTTTGTGACGAATAAAGCAAGGATAGTGAGTGACTCTCAACATCAATGTCAATGATATCATGAAAAATATACTCTCATAAAGTCATATAAACTCAAATATGGCCCCAAATTTAGTCCCATGGCCAGAGACATCAGAATTTAGAATTTATATATTTAGCTCCACATTTCCAAAGGTAAGTTATCAGAACAATGGTCATAGATAAATTTTACTTTAGTTTCTTTTCAAACTAAGTTACAAAAGCAGGGTAAGCTTGAGAATTCAGATATATTTTAAGGTTTGCACTCTAAAGACACTGCTTCCAGAATGTAAAATATGATTTATACTCATCAAAATCTAGAAACCTCTCCTGAGTTATGATTTCCACTAAACAACTCTATAATCCTTCCCAATCTGTAAAATAAAGTTTCTTTTTTTGTTGTTAATCTGCAGTTCCATTGAGCCTCAAGTGAGTACAGTGTCTAATTGTTTTCTATTCAAATCCAATGTCTAGTTTAAGACTGTATACTCTCACCTTGAACAAATCAGCAATGACTTTATTTTGGGGGTGTTTTTATAATTTCAAGTTTAGTGTGTTTGGTAAGGAACACAGACCTGGTGAGCTACTAATAATTCAAGTGTCAACGAGCACTTCATTCTTAAAAGCTCTTGATCTAAGGAAGACAGAGAAGGCAATGGCACCCCACTCCAGTACTCTTGCCTGGAAGATCCCATGGATGGAGGAGCCTGGTAGGCTGCAGTCCATGGGGTCATGAAGAGTCAGACACTTACTGAGTAACTGCACTTTCACTTTTCACTTTCATGCATCGGAGAAGGCAATGGCAACCCACTCCAGTGTTCTTGCTTGGAGAATCCCAGGGATAGCGGAGCCTGGTGGGCTGCCATCTATGCGGTCGCACAGAGTCGGACACGACTGAAGAAACTTAGCAGCAGCAGCAGCAGCAGTCATTACAAAAGTGAAACATACACTGCTTAAGGCCACAAGCATAAAGAAGCTCATGATCTTGATAATTTATCACATTATACAATACACTTGATCACCAATTTTCATCATACAAATTCTCCTTATGCAGAATGCGATAGACATAAATAAACGAATGTAAACTTTACCCTTCTATTGTATCTATAGCAAATGGATTCAGCTTTTCTAGGTTGTATAAAATTCCTCAAATTCCTTGGAGGCATATAGTTTATATATGCTTACTCATCAAGAAGAAAAGTATATTCATATCTTAAGTGAGTCACCCTCCAGGGTCTGATGGGACACATTCAATTTGAGAGTTGCATGTTGCAAGCCCCCAAACAAATTGACATTTTTTTAAAGGCCAGTTTTTCCAGATGACCTTGAGGCTCTGAAGAAGGCTAGACAAGAATTATCTCCCAGGACCAGAATTGTTCAAAGGAGAAACAACCTCTAGATGGGAATGGGACAACTGAGCTAAAAGAGAAATTTTGTCTTCTTTTCCATACTTGATTCCATGCTTGATTCCTATTGGACCATGGGGAGTCTATGTTTAAGAACAGGTAGGTCACTTCTCAGTCTCTATATTCAAGAGTAGGAAAAAGCAGATCTACCACTTCTCCACTTTATAGTGTCATGCCTGCTGACACATTGTTCAGTCTTCTTTCAAAGCATGCTGTGATTCCAAGAGGGCAGAAATTCCCAGTATTAATGGAAATTTTCTCAACACGTGGAGGTATTATAAGGGAGTAGTATCAGAGACTCACGCACCAGGAAAAAGTACCCAAAGATAAGCCTGCTCACATCAAAAGTTTCAAACAGAAAATATGTTTCTATGTCTCTTGAACCTGGAGCCAAAAAGCTTTATTAAAAAATTTTTTTTTTCCCTCTATAAAATGAGCTGCAACACAACTGATTTTCCAAAACTGGAAGTTAGGAGTTGCCAACAGTAGAAACTGAGAAGATAATGGTTTCAAGAAAGGCCAGTTTCCCCAAGTTTAACTAAGAATAAAACTATTTAAAAATGATTAGTATTACCAGAATTTATCATCTAGAGATATGTGCATTCATGTGTCTTAAACAACACATTTTGTTAATAGCATCTTTGATTAAAGAAATCTGAAACACTGAAGTTGTTTTTCCTGTGATTGCCTGGTCTACTTTATATGAATACTTGTGTTAAACTAAACAATACCTCTGGAGATGCTTTCAGCATTTTACTAGGGTCGTTAAGATGGAACTGTGACAAGGGGTAAAAAGTTCAATGATTTTCCTTACCTTGCTAAAATGCAGTTTCATTCTTCAGGGGTATAAATGGAGATCACCTTCAAAGACTATTACCCTGAAGAGATTTGACCCTTGAGACCGACAGTTGTAACTGTCAATACAAATAACTCCCAAGTAATGTCAGGAACTAGAGGTTATTTTTTTCTTTTTGGACAATTTTGTTGGTTGGTTGGTTGGTTGGCTTGTGAGCTAAAGGTTATACTGTTAGGAGAAAAACAAGTTTTAAATGTGATCTGAAGGGATGTGCTTTGCTGTGCTTAGTCACTCAGTCATGTCTGACTCTTTGTGACCCTATGGACTGTAGCCTGCCAGGCTCCTCTGACCATGGGATTCTCCAGGCAAGAATACTGGAGTGGGTTGCCATGCCCTCCTCCAGGGCACCTGGAGGGATAGGAGCCTTGAGAAAATAAGAGGTATACCCTAGAGAAAATGGTTAAATATCTCTAGTGTATTAAGATATGAAGAANCAGGCTCCTCTGACCATGGGATTCTCCAGGCAAGAATACTGGAGTGGGTTGCCATGCCCTCCTCCAGGGCACCTGGAGGGATAGGAGCCTTGAGAAAATAAGAGGTATACCCTAGAGAAAATGGTTAAATATCTCTAGTGTATTAAGATATGAAGAATACAATAGTCAGCTTTGATGTAAAAAATGAATCTAGTTGGATACTAGTGGGTTAATAATGCACAGAGTTACATAACTCCCTTGGGAACAAAATCTTAGCCTTAAATGGAATATAATTCACTATTTCTTGAAAGGCTGCTTTTTCATTGTTGTTCCCCCCCCCCATTACTATTCCTAGCAGCACTGAGTAGACACCCAAGAAAAATTTAATTTGGTGAAGAAAAAGCTCAAAATAATAAAACAAAAACTTATTCCAATTATAACAGTGTATTTGCTGACATCCAGTGAAATGAGATGGAGAAGGCAATGGCACCCCACTCTAGTACTCTTGCCTGGAAAATCCCGTGGATGGCAGAGCCTGGTGGGCTGCCGTCTATGGGGTCACACAGAGTCAGACACGACTGAAGTGACTTAGCAGCAGCAAATTAAATTTTTCTTAGCAGTGAAATGAGAAAGCTCTAATCTCTTTGAAATTGAATGTAAAACTACTGGATAATCTTTACATGTCACATAGACTTTTAGGTATTTTCATATAGATATTTTGTAACTCTTCCTAAAAAGTCCTGATTTCATATATTCTTTCCAATTGTCAAATATATCAACCACAGAGTCCAAAAGACTGTTCTGTACATCTGTGTCTTTTTTGCTGTCTCGCATACAGGGTTTATTAAAAAAAAAGAAGAAGAAGAAAGAAAGAAAATAAAGGAACACATTAATGAAAATATATATATATCAACCAAAAGCTTTGAAAAATGTATCATTTTATGTGTTCCTTATTATCATTGAAGGTAGGCAGAAAAGTTATTACAGCTATCATTTCACAAACAAGAATGGACTATATTTCAGAGATTTGTTGAGGACTATCTATCTGACAAAGCCACCATAAACAGCTGCATGCATGCTAAGCTGCTTCAGTTGTGTCCGACTCTGCAACACCATGAACTGTACCCCACCAGGCTCCTCTGTCCATGTGATTCTCCAGGCAAAACTACTGGAGCAGGTTACAATTTCCTTCTTCAGGGAATCTTCCCCACCTAGGGATTGAACCTGTATCTCTTGTGTCTCCTGCATTTCCGTGCAGGTTCTTTACCACTAGCACCACCTGGAAAGCCCAAAGAGCTGCATAACTGTTGACAACTTGTTACTTCAATTTTCTTACCTGAAAATATTTTCCCTAGTAGTTCTTATTCTTAAGTATGTTCTTATTTCTTACTCTTATTTCTTATCACTATTAACTTTAATTCTAATTCTGCCCCATAAGAGCAAACATACTTAATACAAAAATCCATTGCTTGGAGCAGGGTTGAAAACAAAGTGAGTCGCTCAGTTGTGTCCAACTCTTTGTGACCCCATGGAGCCTGCCAGGTTCCTCTGTTCATGGAATTCTCCAGACTAGAATACTGGAGTGGGTAGCCACTGCCTTCCTCCAAGGGATCTTCCCAACACAGGGATTCAACTCAGGTCTCTTGTACTGCATGTTGATTCTTTACCATCTTGAGCCACCAGGGAAGCCCACATCTTAACACATATAATCACACAATCAAAGCAAACATTTTTAGCTAATCTTGAGGTGCCATGTGGTATAATCTTTCCAGGTGACCCATGTAGCCAGGAGGCTAGACAGTTCCATACATTACAAGGTTGTAGGAGCTTCTTGTTTGACACTTAAGGACCATGTTTGACTATTTTTTTTTATAGGCTGGTTCAAGCTTTATCTTGTTTCAATGTCTGGAGTAGTCTCATAGATTTCGCTTGATATATTTTGATGACTTGCCTGAGTAAGTATGCTTGATTGTGTTCTTTCATTACAACTAACAGTTTTAATAGGCTCACACTAATGTGCTGTGGAATCATCATAAAGTTCATATTCCAAAGTTCTACTTGGAAGAATAGCTACCCTTCAGTATCGATCATATGTGAGGAGCACCAGATCTTTCCATTTATAGTTAAATTGCTCACCAAATAAAATTCATAGCAGACTGATGGTCTCTCCTTGGATATGTTTCCTGATCTTGTTCAAGTATTCATGCCTTGAGATTTACTGTGACACAAAATTATAGCCCAATTTCCTAAGGTCCAAATTTCTAGTGGAGAGTGTATATCTTCCCTGACTGTTTCTAAGTCTTTAATTAAAGCATAGATTCTATCTTTTAACTTCTATTCAATTCCTCTGTTCTTCTTCTTCTTGGCTGCTACATATATAGATTTCCTTATTTAACTCTAATCACTAATATTTCCTTATAAAACTGCTCTTATTGGAATGGTGGGGATAAATGGTTACTTCTTGCTTTCCCACTGTTCTATTTAGGTTAATGTGGCAGAGTTCCATTGAACTGCATCTATTATTTACTATGTTGGACACAGTGTATAGAGTCACTTACCCTGGGCAAGTAAGGCTCAGTTTGTCCAGTTATTGCAACAAAAAAGCCCCTTAATCTGCTGTCTGATATGATGGTTTGTAATTAACCACAGTAGTTGCTTGTAATATAACTTTTATTTCTCCTCTTTGTGTCTTTATCACCCCTCTAAGTCTCCTGGATCCTCATTTACTCTATCAATCTTTCCACATATCAGTCTACTGTGAAACTTGCTCATATTGCTATATTTCATTAGCTCCCTAGTTCTTCTGATTTTCAAAATAGTCTTTAAAAAAATACAACAAGCTTGTGGATATTAAAAAAAAATAAGTAGACTCACAAATATAGAATGATTACCAGTAGGGAGACAAGGGGAGGGAGGGGCAAGATAGGGGCAGAGGAGTAAGATGTACAAACTATTAGGTATAAGATAAGCTACAAGCATATATTGTACAACACGAGGAATAATAGCCAATATTTTATAATAACTATAAGATGGTGTGTGTGTGTGTTCAGTCACTCAGTCATGTCCAACTCTGCGACCCCATGGACTGTAGCCCGCCAGGCTCCTTTGTCCATGGAATTTCCCAGGCAAGAATGCTGGAGCAGGTTGCCATTTCTTACTCTAGGGGATCTTCCTGACCCAGGGATCAAACCCAGGTCTCCTGCACTGGCAGGCAGATTCTTTACCATGGCACTACCTAGGATACCCTAAATGGAGCATAACTTCTAAAAGTTGGGAATCACTATATTGTATACCTATAAGTACAAGCTGGAATCAAAATTACTGGGAGAAACATCAATAACCTCAGATATGCAGATGACACCACCCTTATGGCAGAAAGTGAAGAGGAACTAAAAAGCCTCTTGATGAAAGTGAAAGAGGAAAGTGAAAAAGTTGGCTTAAAGCTCAACATTCAGAAAACAAAGATCATGGCATCTGGTCCCATCACTTCATGGGAAATAGATGGGGAAACAGTGGAAACAGTGTCAGGCTTTATTTTTTTGGGCTCCAAAATCACTGCAGATGGTGATTGCAGCCATGAAATTAAAAGATGCTTACTCCTTGGAAGGAAAGTTATGACCAACCTAGATAGCATATTCAAAAGCAGAGACATTACTTTGCCAACAAAGGTCTGTCTAGTCCAGGCTATGGTTTTTCCAGTGGTCATTATAGATGTGAGAGTTGGACTGTGAAGAAAGCTGAGTGCCGAATAATTGATGCTTTTGAACTGTGGTGTTGGAGAAGACTTGAGAGTCCCTTGGACTGCAAGGAGATCCAACCAGTCCATTCTAAAGGAGATCAGTCCTGGGTGTTCTTTGGAAGGAATGATGCTAAAGCTGAAACTCCAGTACTTTGGCCACCTCATGGGAAGAGTTGACTCATTGGAAAAGACTCTGATGCTGGGAGGGATTGGGGGCAGGAGGAGAAGGGGATGACCAAGGATGAGATGGCTGGATGGCATCACCGACTCGATGGACATGAGTTTGAGTGAACTCTGGGAGTTGGTGATGGACAGGGAGGCCTGGCGTGCTGCAATTCATGGAGTCGCAAAGAGTTGAACATGACTGAACAACTGAACTGAAGTGTACATTTTGTTTCAGTTTCTTATTGTTCCCATTTCTCAGTAAAGATTTCCATGTCAAATTGTAGCAGTTTCCCTTATAATAAGCCTATCAGCTGTTCGTTATAAATGCAGTTATATCCAAGAAAGTCTACTTTATCCTCTTCTACTTATGGACCATCATCTCTAAGCCTATGCCACAAGCGTTTGACTTTTCCATAGGTGAACACTCCTCGTTAGACCTTTATCCAGTCCTTCTAGTACTAGTACTTCTCCCTTATTTGGTGTAACTTGACATTTCCATTTGAGGAACAATGTTGCAGAGTAGTTGTGATGTGGGTCAGCATTTGAGGGAACAGTCAGTCCTGCATTGGAACTTCTTGGCCTCAGCTTTTTCAAAGGTGTCTTCCTGGCGAGAGTTATCTGTAAACCTTTCTCAAGTTTTGTTCTCTGTTAGATAGTTATTTTCTCAGACTTTTTTCTCCCAGGCCAGTATAGCTTCCTTTAGTTAACACATTCTGTCTGAATGGCCTAGTAAGTAGTTATATCTTTTCAAGTAGAAGTGCCACAATACTGGGCTTCCCTGATAGCTCAGTTGGTAAAGAATCCACCTGCAATGCAGGAGACCCTGGCTCGATCCCTGGGTCGGGACGATCCGCTGGAGAAGGGATAGACTACCCACTACAGTATTCTTGGGCACCCCTTGTGTCTCAGCTGGTTAAGAATCCACCTGCAATGCAGATGACCTGGGTTCAATCCCTGAGTTGGGAAGATCCCCTAAAGAAGGGAACAGCTACCCACTCCAGTATTCTGACCTGGAAAATTTCATGGACTGGGGTCGCAAAGAGTCGGACACAACTGAGCGATTTTCACTCACTCATTGTCTTGTTAGTGTGAATATATTCACTATAATGCCACCCTGGGAAATATTCCCCTTTTAGTTTCCATTCATTGTAGAAACTGGGTCCCAACATGTGAGAAAGTTCATCAGGTCTTCACTCTATTAGATAAGGGGTTTCTTTACTTTGATGTTGTTTGCTCCTATTATCAGGAACCCAAGCAAGAGAACAAGTACAGGTAAAGAAAGAGCCACATGCTAAAGTTAGAGCTTTTTACACAAATACAAAGAATAAAAGAGACCGCCTTCTGCCAGAAGTAAATAAAATATTTCATTAATTTGTTCTATAAAAATTAGTAATGAAACTGCAGAACTAGAAAAACTTTTATTGCTAACATTCAGAAAACTCTGAATATATTTAAAACAGAGAAATGAACAGTTCTCACATGTTGGTGGGGGTACATGAGGTCTTAGCCATTTCTTAACTCATTGTTAACATTATTGAGTTATTGTTCATATAATTCACCTATGTCTAACATAGCTTGATCTATATCAAAGAGTAGGTATTCATCTTCTCTTGGTGTCAGTATTGATTCTAAGTCTGGGAGAGCAGCAAAATCCGGTAGTGAAGCTTCCTCAGAAAGAAAAGCATCTACTTCTGGATCTTCTGCTCCATCATCTTGCTCCATATGAGGAACTGGTTCTTGTGTGATCAACTGTAAAAGCTCTTCAGCTATTCATATTAACTGGGCTACACAGTCAATAAGTCCACCAATAAGTACAGGGGCTGATGCAGATGCCATGCCTCTATGCTTTCTTCAGAAAATAAAATATTGCTAGAAGCTATAGTAAATGAGTTCTTGGTGACAGTGGATCCTGTGAGGCTGGCAGTGGTTGGTTTGGTTGAGAAATGAGGCTGTTGATATGATTACAATGATGATCAAGTACCGAATGAGGCCAGTGGTCCTACAGTACTTTCTGATAAAGTTGGTGAACCTCCTGCAAAATTTACATATGGTACTCTTGTCTGTATCGGTAGTGAACTGCTATTATAATGACCATCAGACAGATTGTCAGAGCCAAGAGAAAACAGATCTAATAATAGAAAAAAAGTTAGTATCCTTGAGGTTTTATCCATCATACAGGTTCTGGCTATAGGATAAGGTTGAAAGGGTGCTGCTAGCTATTGTTCCTCCTTTTTGGATGGCTCTACTACTCATAGTCCCCTTTATACTTCTCATGGTTGTTACCGCTTCTTATGGGATATGAGAACAAAGTGAGCATAGGCAGTCTATCTATCTTTGTTGAACATCTCTATTGAGGAAGATACATATACTAAGTCTTTTAATTAATTATGTTTTTATTAGCACTTTTTCTCTTATTGCCATTTATATCTGGTGCTGCTAAATTCCTCCTGTGTTTTTAATAATCCATTCATTAAAGTTTTTGATTGCCCCTGTAGTTTGGGGAATTTATGGCAAATTGAAGTCCCACATTCTCTTTTTCCAAATTTTGTATAACTTCTGTTATAAGATTTGTTCTTTGGTCATTTCCTATCACTGCCACTATTCCATATCTAGCTATTATTTCCCCCAAATTTATCTAAAGCCATGGTCATACTATTCTCATCTGTATGTCTTGTATACTCTACAAACCCTACTCCCAAGTTTATAGTTCTTCAAGGTAATATTCTTTGTTTAGAAATCTAGAGAACAGCCCAATATAATCTACCTATCACATTTGTCCTACTCTTTGCGACCCCATGGTCTATAGTCTGCCAGGCTCTTCTGTCCATGGAATATTCCAGGCCAGAATATTGGAGTGGGTAGCCGTTCCCTTCTCCAGGGGATCTTCCCAACCCACAGATTGAACCCTAGTCTCCTGCACTGCAGGCAGATTCTCTGCCGTCTGAGCCACCAAGGAAGCCCTTACCAACCTCTGCTCCCCTTAAAAATGAGTTTGTTGAGGATGCAAGTTTTTAGTAATTTGACATAGCTCATATTGCTTACTCATTTGTTTGATTCATAGGGTTTTTTTTTTTTTACACTCTTTCTCTTCTGCCTACTTAGAATGTTCATGTCCACATGCCCTGAGGTTTCGCATGCCCAATCTGCAACCTTAAATTGAACTGACAAGGGGCCTCATTTGAGACTTGGAGTTCCCAAGACTGTAGAATCTGTATTAGTTTTTTTTTCTTTTTTTTTCGGGGGGGGGTGGTGCGGTCAGATTGTCTCCTCTCTTATTCTAAGAAGATTATTCTGTCTTTCCATTCTGATGAGCTTGTACATGTCCTACATGAATTGATAAATTCCTTTCATTGATTTATTTTCATATCTCCCTTCACCAGATTGTTTTTCCTGCAGTAGAACAGTCTGTAATTTTCTATTAGAATATGTATCTCCAATCCACAGCTGATCAGTATATCTATGTACTTTTGGCCAGTTGTTTTCTTGGGCATATATACATATTAAATTTCTAGCTATCCGTCCTGCAAATTGGGCTAGTTTCCTCTCTCCAGCCCCAGTCAAGTTTTTTTCTAGTGGAGATTATTAGGAAGCAGCCATCCATGTCACTCTTTTAGGATACTACCAAATCTGTCTTTGCTCTGTTTCCAACAGTTCTGACCACAGTGGAGCCCAGAAAGCCTCAGGCTTTACCCCAGCTACTTGAACTCCTAAGTGAAGTGAAGTGAACTCCTAAGGCCTTCGTTTATTAAAGTAAAGCAAGTCATCAGCCAAATGGTCTGTGAATTTCACATGGAGCTTGCTGGTTTCCACAGTGCATGGTTTGACCTACTCGATTATATAGTATCTTCACCTAACATAAGTCCTGTCAGAACCACACATTTTTTTAATCTAAAATCCTGATAGTAGCTACAGGGTTTTCCCTGATGATGACAGTCCTCACTGTGATACCCACAAGACACAATTTTGGTTGGAGGCAACTTTACATGTGAAGTAGGGGAAAATGGGTATTAGATACATGGCAGTTNAAAATCCTGATAGTAGCTACAGGGTTTTCCCTGATGATGACAGTCCTCACTGTGATACCCACAAGACACGATTTTGGTTGGAGGCAACTTTACATGTGAAGTAGGGGAAAATGGGTATTAGATACATGGCAGTTTAACTCACAAGAAATCTCTGCTTTGTGAAAGGAAATAATGGGAAAAATCATAAAAGGAATTTGGTATTAGTGTAGCGCATGAATCAGGTCATGAGAAGAAAGATACAGAAATAAGGTATATTAAATACTACTAGAGAGCCCCATCACATTTTTAAAAGGAAGCAATAACCTATTACGGTGCCCATAGCCCAAGGGCACAAGAGGGTAATAGGAACGTACTCACACAAAACCTATTTAATGTCTGGCTTCCCTTTCACCCAGTTTCTTTTCTCAGCTTCTTTACCTCCACCTAGGACTCTTTTTAAATTAATGCTCTTAGCCAACACACCTCATTTAATCACCTAGGTGTTTCATTCTATTTCATTCTCTCTGTATCATCATCTTTCACTATTCCTTCACATCTTTTCTTCCATCTCTGTTGAAACTAGTCAAAATTTAGAAACAAATTATAGTCAATTTATCAAATAGGTATTGTATTTATAGAGTTTTTTATGACACAATCTATGTAAAAAGCAGAGAGGTAGAACATTTCATATGTTGCTATTTTATAAAGACAAATAAAAAGTGAAAGTGTTAGTCACTCAGTCATGTCCCACTCTGTGACCCCATGGGCTGTAGCCCACCAGCCTCCTCTATCTATGGGAGTCTCCAGGCAGGAATACTGGAGTGGGTTGCCCTGCCTTCCTCCAGGGGATCTTCTCGACCCAGGGATCGAACCTACATCTCTTATGTCTCCTGCACTGGCAAGTGGGTTCTTTACCACTAGCACCACCTGGGAAGCCCCCTCCAGAAGAATACTGGAGTGAGTTGCCATTTCATTCTCCAGGAGATCTTTCCAACCTAAAGATTGAATATGGCTCTCCCACAGTGTAGGCAGACTCTACCAACTTGAGCCACCAGGGAAGCCCTTTTATAAACTATCTGGGATTCT
Source organism: Oreotragus oreotragus (assembly GCA_006410675.1). NCBI lineage: Eukaryota > Metazoa > Chordata > Mammalia > Artiodactyla > Bovidae > Oreotragus > Oreotragus oreotragus. The sequence continues at coordinate 140,940 of SJYX01024563.1, forward strand.
CCAGGCCAGAATACTGGAGTGGGTAGCTGTTCCCTTCTCCAGGGGATCTTCCCAACCCAGGGATCAAACCCAGGTCTCCCACATTGCAGGCTGATTCTTTACCAATTGAGCCACCAGGGAAGCCCAAGAATACTGGAGTAGGTAGCCTATCCCTTCTCCAGTGGATCTTCCTGACCCAGGAGCCAAACCAGGGTCTGCATTGCAGGCAGATTCTTTACCAGCTGAGCTACCAGGGAAGCCCAAAGACAAATGAAGTTACCTAATATTTATGTAACCCTTGACTTATTTTTTTCTATCTCATGGTTACCTTTGATGGGAAAAAATTTCCTGACTTAGCCTTAACCCTGTTGACCATTATGTTAGCTAATCCACAAATTCTATGTTCAAAGCATCTTGGAACCGAGGAGGTGGGGATATGGGGAGGGCAGGGAGGGTGTTGAGAATTTGCCAACTACTGCAGTGCTAAGAACAGTAACAGCACAGCATCAGCTTATTCCACTTATGATAATTTCTAAAGCAACCCCTGACCCTAAGGTGTTTGCCTAACAGTGTATTTTGCATAGTTTGCACCTAGTCCCAACTCATCGTAAGGACCATCTTATTAGCGGTTACTTCTGCCTAGAATCCCATTCCCTTAGAAAAAAATGGCTTCTTGTCATTCTGGTCTCAGCTTAAATATCATCTCTAATTTCTGACCCTCCAACCTGAAAAAGCCTCTTAACCATCCCTTTCTCATTATGCATACAGCACATTTTTATATTCCACTACCTATAATCATTTCATATTTTCTTATTTATTCATTTCTTTTTCTGTCTCTCACCCCTTCCCACATTTAGACTAAAATGGAGTTTCATGAAATTAGATAGCTTGACTCTTCTGTTTTCTGCAAAATAGAAAGAGTGGCTGCCATATAGGTAAACAGTAATTGTTGTTAAAGAAGAGCAGGGAAGGAGGGACAACTTTTTACTCTTTCATTGAGTAGATATTATCAAGTTCCAAATATGTATGAACAGCAGGGGTACAAAGATAAACCAATTCATCAAAATAAATGGTTAATAAAATGAGCAAACAATGCACAGACTGAGAGAAAATATTCACAAAACATATATCTGACAAAGAACTTGTAACCATGACAAATAAAAACATACAAAGAGCTTGAACAACACAAAATAAAAAGAAATCTTAAAAATTAGGGCAGAAATAAATGTAAAAGAAACAAAAGAGACCATAGCAAAAATCAACAAAGCCAAAAGCTGGTTCTTTGAGAAGATAAATAAAATTGACAAACCATTAGCCAGACTCATCAACAAACAAAGGGAGAAAAATCAAATCAATAAAATTAGAAATGAAATTGGAGAGATCACAACAGACAACACAGAAATACAAAGGATCATAAGAGACTACTATCAGCAACTTATGCCAATAAAATGGACAACATGGAAGAAATGGACAAATTCTTAGAAAAGTACAACTTTCCAAAACTGAACCAGGAAGAAATAGAAAATCTTAACAGACCCATCACAAGCATGGAAATTTAAACTGTAATCAGAAATCTTTCAGCAAACAAAAGCTTAAGACTAGATGGCTTCACAGCTGAATTCTACCAAAAATTTAGAGATGAGCTAACATCTATCCTACTCAAACTCAGAAAATTACAAAGGTAAACTTCTAAACTCATTCTATGAGGCCACCATCACCCTAATACCAAAACCTGACAAAGATGCCACAAAAAAAGAAAACTACAGGCCAATATCACTGATGAACATAGATGCAAAAATCCTCAACAAAATTCTAGCAATCAGAATCCAACAACACATTAAAAAGATCATACACCATGACCAAGTAGGCTTTATCCCAGGGATGCAAGGATTCTTCAATATCCGCAAATCAATCAATGTAATTCACCACATTAACAAATTGAAAAATAAATGCCATATGATTATCTCAATAGATGCAGAGAAGGCCTTTGATAAAATTCAACATCCATTTATGATAAAAACTCTCCAGAAAGCAGGAATAGAAGGAACATACCTCAACATAATAAAAGCTATATATGACAAACCCACAGCAAACATTATCGTCAATGGTGAAAAATTGAAAGCATTTCCCCTAAAGTCAGGAACAAGACAAGGGTGCCCATTCTTATCACTACTATTCAAGATAGTTTTGGATGTTTTGGAAACAGCAATCAGAGCAGAAAAAGAAATAAAAGGAATCCAAATTGGAAAAGAAGAAGTAAACTCTCACTGTTTGCAGACGACATGATCCTCTACATAGAAAACCCTAAAGACACCACCAGAAAATTACTAGAGCTAATCAATGAATATGGTAAAGTCGCAGGATATAAATCAACACACGGAAATCCCTTGCATTCCTATACACTAATAATGAGAAGATAGGGAAATTAAGGAAACAATTCTATTCACCATTGCAATGAAAAGAATAAAATACTTAGGAATATATCTACTTAAAGAAACAAAAGATCTATATTTATAAAACCATAAAACACTGGTGAAAGAAATCAAAGAGGACACAAATAGATGCAGAAATATACCGTGTTCGTGGATCAGAAGAATCAATATAGTGAAAATAAGTATACTGCCTAAAGAAATCTATATATTCAGTGCAATCCCTATCAAGCTGCTGCTGCTGCTGCTAAGTCACTTCAGTCATGTCCGACTCTGTGCGACCCCATAGACAGCAGCCTACCAGGCTCCCCCATCCCTGGGATTCTCCAGGCAAGAATACTGGAGTGGGTTGCCATTTCCTTCTCCAATGCATGAAAGAGAAAAGTGAAAGTGAAGTCGCTCAGTCT
>SJYX01024563.1:144393-164657 GCA_006410675.1 Oreotragus oreotragus
TCAAAAATATACAAGCAACTCCTGCAGCTCAATTCCAGAAAAATAAATGATCCAATCAAAAAATGGGCCAAAAAACTAAACAGACATTTCTCCAAAGAAGACATACAGGTGGCTAACAAACACATGAAAAGATGCTCAACATCACTCATTATCAGAGAAACGCAAATCAAAACCACAATGAGGTATCATTTCACACCAGTCAGAATAACTGCTATCCAAAAGTCTACAAGAAATAAATGCTGGAGAAGGTGTGGAGAAAAGGGAATCCTCTTACACTGTTGGTGGGAATGCAAACTAATACAGCCACTATGGGGAACACTGTGGAGATTCCTTAAAAAACTGGAAATAGAACTGCCTTATGACCCAGCAATCCCACTGCTGGGCATACACACTGAGGAAACCAAAATTGAAAGAGACACATGTACCCCAATGTTCATTGCAGCACTGTTTATAATAGCCAGGACATGGAAGCAACCTAGATGTCCATCAGCAGACAAATGGATAAGAAAGCTGTGGTACATATACACAATGAAGCATTATTCAGCTATTAACAGAATACATTTGAATCAGTTCTAATGAGGTGGGTGAAACTGGACCCTATTATACAGAGCGAAGTAAGCCAGAAAGAAAAACACCAATACAGTATACTAACACATATATATATGGAATTTAGAAAGATGGTGATGATAACCCTGTATGCGAGACAGCAAAAGAGACACAGATGTATAGAAACAGTCTGTTGGACTTTGTGGGATAGGGCGAGGGTGGGATGTTTTGGGAGAATGGCATTGAAACATGTATATTATCATATGTGAGACAGATCGCCAGTCCAGGTTCGATGCATGATACAGGATGCTTGGGGCTGGTGCACTGGATGACCCAGAGGGATAGGATGGGGAAGGAGGTGGGAGGGGGGTTCAGGATGGGGACACAAGTACACCCGTGGTGGATGCATGTCAATGTATGGCAAAACCAATACAATATTGTAAAGTAATTAGCCTCCAATTAAAATAAATAAATTTATATTTTATAAAAAATAAAAATAAAAAATGGGCAAAAGAGTTTAACAAACATTTCACAAAGGAAGAAAAATAAACAGCTAATAATCACAAGAAAATATATTCCATATCTTCGTCATCAGGGAAATGCAAATTAACATCACAATGAAATACCACAACACACTCACTAGATTAGCTAAAATCAAAGACTGATAGCACCAAATGATGACAGAGATATAGAGCAACCAGAATTCTCACCCACTGCTTGTGAGAATGTGAAAGGATACAACCTCTTTGAAAACATCTTGCAGTTTCTTATAAAACTAGGCAAGCACCTATCCAATCCCAGCAATTCCACTCTGAGGTATTTACCCAAGAGAAATGAAAGTTCACAGAAAGACTTTTTATAAGAATGGTTATATCAGCTTTATGCATGGTTACCAAAAAAAGTGGAAAGAACCCAGATGTCAATCAAAAGGAGAATGGATCAACTGTGGTTTATTCATACAATGTGACACTAATCAACAATAAAAGGAAAGCCACTGCTGCTGGGATAAAAACATGGAGGGATATCAAAAACATCATACTTTATGAAAGGAGCAAGACCCAAAAAATATATATTATATGATTCTATTCATATGTAATTCTAGATAATGCAAAACAATCTATGGTGGAAAAATAAAAATAGCAATTGCATCTGGGGAGTGGAAACTGACTGGAAGAAGCTAAAGAGAACTTTCTGAGGTGATGGGTTATATAAGGTTATGAATTTTTCAAAACTCACTGAATGGTACTCTTAATATATGTACATGCCACTATATGTAAATTTTACTTGCCCCAAAAAAGTAATCAAGCATAATCCCCAATCTCAAAAACTATATATCAGATGAGATGGCATGCCCATAAATATTCTAATAAATGTTCACATTTATTAAAGACCTATTACACTTTAGGTACTTTTTTTCTATTAGTGCATTTAAGCCTCTCAACAACCCTGTGAAGTTACAGATGGAAAAATTGAGGAACACAGAAATCAAGTAACTTGCCCACAGTCACATGGTAAGTAAAGATACAGAATTAGAAGTCAGCCCATGTCTGATTCCTAAAGTCTTATGCCAGAGAGTACAAATTCAGGTGCCTACAGGAGAAAAATATACCTTATCCTTACACCTTTTCAATGTCAGATCCAGCACTGACATCTCATTCTAAGCAGGAATAGAACTCTGAGAGAATGTTATCTCATTTTGCATCCCTGGAAACCGGCTGAATTCCAAGTTGACTGTGAGTACCAAGGCAGAAGGATGGAGAGAGCCACATCAGTCCGCAGCAATCCCCATTATCTGTGACAGGAATGCTGTGTCCATTTTATTAATACCTGCCCTTCCACTGACCTACTGAATTGGCCCACTCATAAACTACTCACCTGCGATTCAGTCAAGATGGGTGAAAGGGTCAAGGTTATGCCAACCAAATGTTCACTGGACTTTCACTTTCAAGTGGGATGTGAACGCTCTCACCACAACTAAAAACAATGACAACAACAAAAGATAAACTGAAAAATTAATAAGTTTTTAAAATACCTGCAATCTATAGAAACAAGGACAAGATGAACTAAAACTTCAAAGGTAAAGAGTCCTTCCTGAGTGAGCGATAATCACGGACTTTTTTTCTTCACTGAGACATTTGCTAATTCCGTGCACAAGTCAAAGAAGAGGCTTGGCACCAAGACAGAGGGAGTCTACTGAGGAAAATGAGAAATCTGAATAAATCTGCTATCATACTGGATTGGAAATTTGAGAAGCCTGAAAACCAGGCTAACCTTCCTTACCTCAAGTTAGCTGAGTATGGCGGCCATCACGTGCAGAAGTACAATCTTCCAAGTCTCACGGTACTTTGGGGCAAATTATCGTGAGAAGGGAGGAGCCTGCCACAGACAACTCCGCTGGTCTCTGCCTCAAATGTTACGCAGATTTGAAGTTGCGAGGGCGTGGGGAGGCTCGTTTGAGTTAATAAGCTCGAAACCATCCCCAGAAGGCACTTTAGACAAAGTGATTCTAAAATGTATAGGGATATATAAAGGGCTTGAAGTGAAGTCACTCGGTTGTGTCTGACTCTTTGCAACCTCATTAATTGTAGCTTACCAGGCTTCTCTATCCATGGAATTTTCCAGGCAAGAGTACCAGAGTGGGTTGCCATTTCCTGCTCCAGAGGATCTTCCCAACCCAGGGATCGAACCCAGGTCTCCCACATTACAGGCAGACACTTTACTCTCTGAGCCACCATGGAAGCCATAAAGGGTTTAGTATAGCCAAAACATCTTAAAGCAGAACAAAATTGGAGGACATATACTACATATACTAAGGTTAGCTAGCTATGCAGCTCCAGGCAAGAATACTGGAGTGGGTTGTCATTTCCTTCTCCAGGGGATATTTCCGACCCAGAGATCGAACCCAGGTCTCCCGCATTGTAGGCAGGCACTTTACCGTTTGAACTACCAGGAAAGCCCAGTTATTTGACAGCATAGTACTAATACAAAAACAAACAAATAAATAAGTGTAACATGACTGTTACCTCACACTGGATATACAACTACTAACAATAATTTGAAACAGTCCTGGGTGTTCATTGGAAGGACTGATGCTGAAGCTGAAACTCCAATACTTTGGCCACCTGATGCGAAGAGTTGACTCATTGGAAAAGACCCTGATGCTGGGAGGGATTGGGAGCAGGAGGAGAAGGGGACGACAGAGGATAAGATGGCTGGATGGCATCACCTACTCGATGGACATGAGTTTAGGTAAACTCTGGGAGTTGGTGATGGACAGGGAGGCCTGGCGTGCTGCAACTCATGGGGTCACAAAGAGTCGGACACAACTAAGTGGCTGAACTGAACTGAATAGACCTAAATATGAAAGGTAAAACAATAAATCTTCTAGATCAAACCATTGACAAATATCTTCATGATCTTCAGTAAAGATTTCTTACTCTACACAAAAAGAGTCAACTACGAAAGAAGATTGATAAATGGATTTCATTAAAATTAAGACTTCCCAGGTGGTGCTAGTGGTAAAGAACCCGCCTGCCAATGCAGGAGACATAAGAGACATGGGTTCGATCCCTGGGTCGGGAAGATCCCCTGGAGAAGGAAATAGCAACCCACTCCAGTATTCTTGCCTGGAGAATCCTATGGGCAGAGGAGCCTGGCAGGTTACAGTCCAGTTCATGGGGTCACAAAGAGATGCAACTGAAGCAACTTAGCACACACAAGAACTTCCACTTATCAAAATGAAAGTGAAAGTCACTCAGTCCTGTCCGACTCTTTGTGAACCATTTATCAAAAGACACTTTAAGAGGGTGAAAAGGTCAATCACAGACTGGGAGAGAATATTCACAAAATATATATTTAACAAGTGACTTGTATCAAGTATATACATTTATTTTAAACTTCTTCAAATCAATAGTGAAAAAAAAGACAACGCAATTTTTAAAAGTGTTAAAAACGGAACAAAGAATTGAGTGGCACTTCACAGACGAGAACTTTTAAATGAACTTCAAGCATATTAATAGATTTTCATCGTTATTGGTTATTCAGAAAATGCAAATTAAACTGACAGCCAAGACACACAAATCCCCACCAGAATAGCTAAAATTGAAAAAGAAAAAAAAAACGGACAATATCAAACATTGAGAAGAACATGGAGCAACTAGAACTGTCATACATTGTTGGTGAAAATGTTAACTTGTACAACTTCCTTGGAACTGTTGGGCAGTATCTACTAAAATTAAACATACCTCTCTTGAACAACCTTGTCATTCTACTCCTAAACATATACAATAAAAGATTACTACTGTCCACAAAAATACATGAACAAGAAAGTTCAAAGAAGCCAGATGCCTTAAAGTACATACCATATAATTCTATTTACATGAAATTTAAGAACAGGCAAATGAATCTGTAGAACAAAAGTGAATGTAGTAGTTACCTCTCAGTGGGGGTGGGCTTTTGACTGGGAAGAAATGTAAGGAAGACTTCTGCAAAGCTGGAAATGTTCTGTTGGTATAATTACATATTTTTTCTTTAAAAGCATTCAGCTGTACAAAATAATTGATGCACTTCACCTTATACATGCTATATTTTACAAAATTGTTATTGTAAATTTAGGGTTTCCTTCCTATAAAATCAATAAAGACAGCAAGACAGTGATGAGAGTCTTGCCAGGATTCAGAGAGCCAGTCATCATAGTCAATAGAAATGGAATGAAGGGGCTCCCCAAGTGGCTCAGTGGTGAAGAATCCAACTGCCAATGCAGGGGACACAGGTTTGACTGGGAAGATCTCACATACCATGGAGCAACTAGGCCTGAGTGCCACAACTGTTGTGCGTGGGTTCTAGAGCCTGAGAACCACAACTACTGAGACCACGTGCTGCAACTATAGCCATATACACTAGAGCTTGCACTCCACAACAAGAGAAGTCACCACAATGAGAAAATGACACACTGCAACTAGAGATTAGCCCCTGCTCACCACAATGAGAGAAAAGCCTCCATAGCAATGAAGACACAGCACAGCCCAAAATAATGAATAAATAAATAAATAAGAAATGGAATTAAGTCTGAANGGAGGGATTGGGAGCAGGAGGAGAAGGGGACGACAGAGGATAAGATGGCTGGATGGCATCACCTACTCGATGGACATGAGTTTAGGTAAACTCTGGGAGTTGGTGATGGACAGGGAGGCCTGGCGTGCTGCAACTCATGGGGTCACAAAGAGTCGGACACAACTAAGTGGCTGAACTGAACTGAATAGACCTAAATATGAAAGGTAAAACAATAAATCTTCTAGATCAAACCATTGACAAATATCTTCATGATCTTCAGTAAAGATTTCTTACTCTACACAAAAAGAGTCAACTACGAAAGAAGATTGATAAATGGATTTCATTAAAATTAAGACTTCCCAGGTGGTGCTAGTGGTAAAGAACCCGCCTGCCAATGCAGGAGACATAAGAGACATGGGTTCGATCCCTGGGTCGGGAAGATCCCCTGGAGAAGGAAATAGCAACCCACTCCAGTATTCTTGCCTGGAGAATCCTATGGGCAGAGGAGCCTGGCAGGTTACAGTCCAGTTCATGGGGTCACAAAGAGATGCAACTGAAGCAACTTAGCACACACAAGAACTTCCACTTATCAAAATGAAAGTGAAAGTCACTCAGTCCTGTCCGACTCTTTGTGAACCATTTATCAAAAGACACTTTAAGAGGGTGAAAAGGTCAATCACAGACTGGGAGAGAATATTCACAAAATATATATTTAACAAGTGACTTGTATCAAGTATATACATTTATTTTAAACTTCTTCAAATCAATAGTGAAAAAAAAGACAACGCAATTTTTAAAAGTGTTAAAAACGGAACAAAGAATTGAGTGGCACTTCACAGACGAGAACTTTTAAATGAACTTCAAGCATATTAATAGATTTTCATCGTTATTGGTTATTCAGAAAATGCAAATTAAACTGACAGCCAAGACACACAAATCCCCACCAGAATAGCTAAAATTGAAAAAGAAAAAAAAAACGGACAATATCAAACATTGAGAAGAACATGGAGCAACTAGAACTGTCATACATTGTTGGTGAAAATGTTAACTTGTACAACTTCCTTGGAACTGTTGGGCAGTATCTACTAAAATTAAACATACCTCTCTTGAACAACCTTGTCATTCTACTCCTAAACATATACAATAAAAGATTACTACTGTCCACAAAAATACATGAACAAGAAAGTTCAAAGAAGCCAGATGCCTTAAAGTACATACCATATAATTCTATTTACATGAAATTTAAGAACAGGCAAATGAATCTGTAGAACAAAAGTGAATGTAGTAGTTACCTCTCAGTGGGGGTGGGCTTTTGACTGGGAAGAAATGTAAGGAAGACTTCTGCAAAGCTGGAAATGTTCTGTTGGTATAATTACATATTTTTTCTTTAAAAGCATTCAGCTGTACAAAATAATTGATGCACTTCACCTTATACATGCTATATTTTACAAAATTGTTATTGTAAATTTAGGGTTTCCTTCCTATAAAATCAATAAAGACAGCAAGACAGTGATGAGAGTCTTGCCAGGATTCAGAGAGCCAGTCATCATAGTCAATAGAAATGGAATGAAGGGGCTCCCCAAGTGGCTCAGTGGTGAAGAATCCAACTGCCAATGCAGGGGACACAGGTTTGACTGGGAAGATCTCACATACCATGGAGCAACTAGGCCTGAGTGCCACAACTGTTGTGCGTGGGCTCTAGAGCCTGAGAACCACAACTACTGAGACCACGTGCTGCAACTATAGCCATATACACTAGAGCTTGCACTCCACAACAAGAGAAGTCACCACAATGAGAAAATGACACACTGCAACTAGAGATTAGCCCCTGCTCACCACAATGAGAGAAAAGCCTCCATAGCAATGAAGACACAGCACAGCCCAAAATAATGAATAAATAAATAAATAAGAAATGGAATTAAGTCTGAAAGTACAGAGAAGGATCCTTGGCCTACTTCATGGCAAAGCTAAGTAAAGCAAGAGACCTAAGTAAAGCAAGAGCTGGATGGAATTGCAAATTGACAGGAGAAGAAATAACCCATATCTTACAAAAAGCTCAGAAAGACAGCTGGGACAGGCCATGATGTCCATCTGATAATGAGAATCTTTAACCCCATAGACTTTATTAATCTCATTTTTGTGATATTTTTGTCAGCATAACTAGTCAAAAGCCACCATTTTTCCTTTAGCTGATAGTCCTACCCTGCTATTTTGTGATGCTCATAGCTGGCAAACTGACAATAAGCGTCTAACAGTAGGATGGAAAAGGAGCATAGGCATCCAAGTCCTCTGGGTCTGTGTTTATAGTCGTTAAATTTCTCTGCATCAGGCAAGGTCAATTAGTTCACATCCAACAGGAACAGAGGCAGTTATGTGGGAGAGATTAAAACATGCCTTTATAGGGACTTCCCTGGCAGTCCAGTGCTTGAGACTCCATGCTTCCAATTCAGGGGATGCAAGTTCAATCCCTGGTCGGGGAGCTAAGATCCCAGATGCCATGTGGCCCAGCCTCCCCAAATATGTTCCTTTTGGGAGTATAGGTGCCAGTTTCCTATTTACAAACAGTAAATGTTCTAATAAAGCTCCCTTTTCTACTGCTGCAGTGCCAGCAGTACAATTTGGATACATGCATTTAACATAGCTTTTTTAATAACACCCCCATACACTACCTCTCGAGCTTCCATGATAGCTCAGCTGGTAAAGAATCTGCCTGCAATGCAGGAGACCCTGGTTCAATTCCTGGGTTGGGAAGACCCACTGGAGAAATGGTATCACTGCAGATGGTGACTGCAGCCATGAAATTAGAAGACGCTTACTCCTTGGAAGAAGTTATGACCAACCTAGATAGCATATTCAAAAGCAGAGACATTACTTTGCCGACTAAGGTCCGCCTAGTCAAGGCTATGGTTTCTCCTGTGGTCATGTATGGATGTGAAAGTTGGACTGTGAAGAAGGCTGAGCGCCAAAGAATTGATGCTTTTGAACTGTGGTGTTGGAGAAGACTCTTGAGAGTCCCTTGGACTGCAAGGAGATCCAACCGGTCCATTCTGAAGGAGATAAACCCTGAGATTTCTTTGGAAGGAATGATGCTAAAGCTGAAACTCCAGTACTTTGGTCACCTCATGCGAAGAGTTGACTCATTGGAAAAGACTCTGATGCTGGGAGGGATTGGGGGCAGGAGGAGAAGGGGACGACCGAGGATGAGATGGCTGGATGGCATCACGGACTCGATGGACGTGAGTCTGAGTGAACNAACTCCAGTACTTTGGCCACCTCATGCGAAGAGTTGACTCATTGGAAAAGACTCTGATGCTGGGAGGGATTGGGGGCAGGAGGAGAAGGGGACGACCGAGGATGAGATGGCTGGATGGCATCACGGACTCGATGGACGTGAGTCTGAGTGAACTCTGAGAGATGGTGATGGATAGGGAGGCCTGGCGTGCTGCGATTCATGGGGTCACAAAGAGTCGGACACAACTGAGCGACTGAACTGAACTGACACAGTCCACTATTCTTGGGCTTCCCTGGTGGCTCGGCTGGTAAAAATCTGCCTGCAATGTGGGAGACCTGGCTTTGATCCCTGGGTTGGGAAGAGCCCCTGGAGAAGGGAAAGCCTTGTATTCTAGAATACTAGAATACTCTAATATTCTGACCTGAAGAATTCCGTGGACTGTATAGTCCATGGGGTCGCAAAGAGTTGGACATGACTGAGCGAGTTTCACTTTCACACTACTTGTCATTGCCCTCCCCACCCCTGAGGAAACATCAAGACGTCCTCATTCCCAAAGGGCAAATTTTAAAATTTTGACATAGCAGGAGCTCTCTGAGGGGCTGCAATGAAGAAAGCAATAGGATCTGCCCTTCAAACTTTTTTTAAAGACAAAATAAAGCTACAAACCTTTAATTAAAAAAACCTGTGTGCAATAAGGCATTTGCCTATTATAGGATCTGACATTTAAAATCCCCATGAACCATCTTTAATTTATCAAGAAAGAAAGTAAAGAATTGTGTGGCTGAAGAGCTAAACATGGTACCTTCTTCAAAATATATGAAAAATTCAAAACAGTAACTGAAAAAATGGAGGGTAGGAAATGTTCTTATGGTCAATTTAAACCAAATTCTACTGAATTTCTTTCTTCCTCCTCCAAATTTGTTCACTGCTGCAGAGAGAATCACAGATTCTTGCTTACCTTTTAAAAAACAACTCTGTCAGTGGAGAAAAATAACCACTTTTGAAAATATATATCTCTTGGCTATTTTCCTAGACAAATAGTTTCCTCAGAACAGTCTTCAAACATGAGGACAGAAACCCCATCTTGACTTGGTGGAACCCTGCAGAGGCTTGTCCCTGAATCCTGTTATGAGAAGCCCACAGGTATCCACAGAGCCTGAAAAGAGCTGTAATACTTCTAGAGAGATTCTTGGCTTTTAAATATTACCAGTGCAAATGATGAGGTCTAAAATAAGAGAAATAAAAAGAGAACTTGGAGGTACTAGGATAAGGGATTTTATTCCAAATATTCCCTCAGCTGAGTGGGAAAAAGGAAAAATATTTTTGTTTGTGTATTTTCTTTGAGAGAGACAGTAAAATGGTGTGAGTGGTTGTCATAGTAGGATCTGTTTCAAACAAATCTATATTTGAATTACAACTTTTTCACACACTAACTAGAAGTCTGCCGAACTACTCTGCCTGTTTCCTCATCTGTAAAATGAAGATAATAACAGTTGTGAGAATTACATAAGTTAACACATGCAATGAGTTTAGAATGGTGCCTAGTATATAGAAAAGCTCTTAATAAATGCTAATATAATTGTTCTGGAGAAGATTCAAGGATCCAGGAAGCAGTGTGTGGTGCATCCTGGATACTGACTAGTGATCCTGGAAGGTAGTAGGGGAGACACCTGCAGACATTACAAAAACTGGAAGGGAGAACCTGAGATACACTTCATCTCATGGTTAGAACCAACATGATTTTGGACTGGAATAAAGATGTCAGGGACCACAGTTCAAAAGGATACATGTTCCCCAATGTTCACTGCAACACTGTTTATGATAGCCAGGATTTGGAAGAAACCTAGATGTCCATCAACAGATGAATGGATAAAGAAGTTGTGGTACATATATACTATGGAATGTTACACTACCATAAAAAAGCAATGAATTTGGATCAGTTGTAGTGAGGTGAATGAACCTAGAGCCTGTTATACAGAGTGAAGTCAGAAAGAGAAAAGCAAATATCATATATTAATGCAGACATCTATGGAATCTAGAAAAATAGTACTGATGAACCTATTTACAGGGAAGAAATGGAGACACAGACTTAGAGAATGGACTTGTGGACACAGTGAGGAAAAGAGAAGGTAGGACTAATTGAGAAAGTAGCACTGACATATACACTATCATGTGTAAAATAGGTAACTAGCAGGAAGCTGCTGTATAACACAGGGAGCCCAGTCTAGTGCTCTGTGATGACCTAGAGGGATGGGCTGGAAATGGGGAGAGAGGCTCAAGAAAGAATTGTTCAATTGCTAAGTCACATCCAACTCTTTGTGACCCCATAGACTGCAGCACGCCAGGCTTCCCTGTCCTTCACTGTCTCCTAGAGTTTGCTCAAACTCATTTTGTTGAGTCGGTGATGCCATCCAATCATTTCATCCTCTGTTGCCCCCTTATCCTCCTGCCCTCAATCGTTCCCAGTATCAAGGTCTTTTCCAATGAGTTGGCTCTTCGCATCAGGTGGCCAAAGTACTGGAGCTTCAGCCTCAGTCCTTCCAATGAATATTCAGTGTTGATTTCCTTTAGGATTGACTGATTTGTTCTCCTTGCTGTTCAAGGGACTTTCAAGAGTCTTCTCCAGCACCACAGTTCAAAAGCATCAATTCTATAGGGCTCTTCTGGTGGCTCATGGTAAAGAATCTGCCTGCAATGCAGAAAACCTGAGTTCAATCCCTGGAGAATCCCATGGACAAAGGAGCCTGGCAGGCTACAGTCCATGGAGTTACAAAGAGTCAGACATGACTGAGCAACTAATACTTTCTTTTGAGGGGGCTTCCCAGGTGGCACTAGTGGTAAAGAATCCACCTGGCAATGCAGGAGCTGTGTGTTTAATCCCTGGTCAGGAAGATCCCCTGGAATAGGAAATGTCAACCTACTCCAGTATTTTTGCCTGGAAATTTCCATGGACAGAGGAGCCTGGCAGGCTACAATCCATGGGGCTGTGTGTGTGTGTGTGTGTGTGTATGTATACATACACACATATACATCATGTATTAATGCATACATATATGAAGCTGAGTGCTGAAGAATTGATGCATTTGAACTGTGGTGTTGGAGAAGACTCTTGAGAGTCCCTTGGACTGCAAGGAGATCCAACCAATCCATTCTGAAGGAGATCAACCATGGGATGTCTTTGGAAGGAATGATTCTAAAGCTGAAACTCTAGTACTTTGGCCACCTCATGCGAAGAGTTGACTCATTGGAAAAGACTGATGCTGGGAGGGATTGGGAGCAGGAGGAGAAGGGGACGACAGAGATAAGATGGCTGGATGGCATCACTGACTCGGTGGACGTGAGTCTGAGTGAACTCCGGGAGTTGGTGATGGACAGGGAGGCCTGGCGTGCTGCAATTCATGGGGTCGCAAAGAGTTGGACACAACTGAGCAGTGGGACTGAACTGAATCCACTTATAACCTCCACATCCATGACTCCTCCATATAGGCCATTTCAACCAATCACAGACCATGTAGTTCTGTAGTATTTACTGTTAAAAAAAATCTGTGTGTAAGTGGACTGTGTTCAAACCCACCTTGTGTTGAAGGGTCAACAGTACCAGGAAAGTAATTGACATGATAATGAAGGTCATTACTCTGTGACTAGAATGGCTTCACCTGAACCAACCCAGATCTTTCTATGTGAATCATTTCGGTAAGAAAGGAAGCATCATACAAATATCATTGTACACTTTGTGCCCAGATGTGGAAGTGAGCTTCAAGAATACCACTCAGAAATTTGGCAAGAGCCATACAAAGCGCCAGTAGTGGCCTCCTATCTGTTTTTGTGGCAAATGCCAGCTTGCCAGGAGAGACCCAATTCCTTTATTTAACCACCTGGAAATATCAGAAGCATTGAGCGCTTCTTTTGCCTGCAAATGTACTTACTGCTTATCCACCAAAGGAAAATTGCTTCTGTTTTTAATGGTCTCAGAATAAGATTCCATAACCTCCCTTGGTAACTCATTCCAGCGTTTTATAGTTTCCTCCTTCTGCTAATTATATCCTCAAGTACCTTCACATACATTAACTTATTTAATCCTAAAACAATCCTGCTCAGCAAGGATTATCCCTATTTTACAACTGAGGAAGTGAAAACCCAAACAGGATAAGGGATGTGCCAAAATTACCTACTTGGTTAGTAGCAGAGCAAGAGTAAGAACATGATTCTTCAGCCAGAGTTTCCCAACATCTGGAATCCAATGCCTGATGTTCTGAGGTAGAGCTGATATAATAATAATAGAAGTAAAGTACACAGTAAATGTAATGCAATTGAATAATCCAAAAACCATTTGCTCTGCCCCCTGATCCAAGGAAAAATTGTCTTCCACGAAACCAGTCCCTGGTGCCAAAAAGGTTGAGGACTACTGCTTAAAGCCTCTGTGCATTCCCTTACACTGTGGTCTGCCTAATGATGCTCTGAAAGTTAAAATATTAATCACTTAGTCGAGTCCAACTCTCTGCAGTCCCATGGACTATAAGCCCAGCGGGCTCCTCCATCCATGGAATTCTCCAAGCAAAATGAGGAGCTCCAAATAACCAGTAGAATAAGAAGCAGTGGTAAGATGTCAACAAGAACACAATACAGCTGTACTGAGTGGCTTACCAAGTGGATCATAGGCCACAGGCCCCTTAATGATAACCATTTCATTGTCCTCCTCCCTATATACTATTGTTCTCGAGGTTAGAAGGTTCTAGTAAAAAGAAAAGATATCAAATACCTCAGCAAACATTCAAATCACCTTAAGACCATACACTGATCTATGGAAATTAAAAATAAGACAAGAGTACTTGGTCTCCTATTTTCAGACTTCTCCATTTTTGACCTCTGACATAAACATAATCAGAATAAACTGGGGAAAGTGAGACAGAAAAAAATCTGTCCTGACATCCTAAAAAGGAAAATGCTTTGCCCTTGGCCATGAATTTGCTTCCTTTCCCTCTGAAGACTTCATTCCTTTACCTCTCAAGGTTCATAAAGAAGTCAACAGTTAACATTTTAAGCATAGGTAAAGAATGAATCCCAGACTTCCCTGGTGGTCCAGTGGTTAAGAGTCTGCCTGAAAAAAAAAAAAAAAGTCTGCCTGCCAGTGCTGGGGACACAAGTTTGATCCCTGGTCCAGGAAGATTCCACATGCTGTGGAGCAACTAAGCCCATGCACCACAACTACTGAGGCCCGTGCTCTAGAGCCTGTGCTCCAAAGCAAGAGAAGCCACCACAATGAGAAGCCCATCCACTGCAACTGGAGACTAGCCCTGACTCCCTGCGACTAGAGAAGGCCTATACACAGCAGTGAAGGCATGGCACAGCCAAAAATAATAAACAGATTTTAAAAAAGAATGAATCCCATCTCCTATATGCTTGGCACTTAGAAAAGCACACTAAGGCTTTTGTTGTTGTTGTTGTTTGGTTCTGCCTGGAATGGTTCTTTACTCAGATATATGAATTGCTAAATCCTTCCTTATATCTTGACTTTTCATTGAGAGCTACACTTAAGTGTTAGTCATTCAGTTGTGTCTGACTCTTTGCAACACCATGGACTGTAGCCCAACAGGCTCCTCTGTCCATGGAATTCTCCAGGCAAGAATACAGGAGTTGTGTTGCCGTTCCCTTCTCTAGGGAATCTTCCCATCCCAGCGATCAAACCTGGGTCTCCTGCATTGCAGGTTGGTTCTTTTTTTTTTTTCAATTGGAGGCTAATTGCTTTATAGTACTGTGGTGGGTTTTGCCATATATCAACATGAATCAGCCATGGGTGTACATGTGTCCCACCATCCTGAACCCCCCTCCCACATCCCTCCCCATCCCATCCCTCTGGGCTGTCCTAGGGCACCAGCTTTGGGTGCCTGCTTCATACATTGAATTTGCACTGGTCATCTATTTTACATATGGTAATATACATGTTTTAATGCTATTCTCTCACATCATCCCACCCTTGCCTTCTCCCACAGAGTCCAAAAGTCTGTTCTTTACATCTGTGTCTCTTTTGCTATCTTGCATATAAGGTCGTCATTACTGTCTTTCTAAATTCCATATATATATACATGCATATACTGTATTGGTGTTCTCTTTCTGGCTCACTTCACTCTGTATAATAGGCTCCAGCTTCATCCACCTCATTAGAACTGACTCAAATGTGCTCTTTTTTATACCTGAGTAATATTCCATTGTGTATATGTACCACAATTTCCTTATCCATTCATCTGCCAATGGACATCTAGGTTGCTTCCATGTCCTAGCTATTGTAAACACTGCTGCAATGAACATTGGGGTACATGCATCTCTTTCATTTCCAGTTTGTAGGTTGATTCTTTACCGCCGAAGCCACCAGGGAAGCCCAGAGCTACTCTTACCACCCTCTTAAAAACTGAACCTCCCCCTCCCAAACTGGCACTCCTAGTACTTTCTTATTCTGCTCTACTTTTTAAATTTTTCTTAGAACTTATCACCTTCTTTATGTATTAGATGACTTACTTGTTTATTATGATGATTATTTATTTTATGGCTCGCCTTTTAAGTTCCATGAAGACAGTGATCTCTGTTTAGCTCAAGTGTAAGAACAGTGTCTGGGATGTAGTAAGTAATAAATTTCTATTGAATGAATAACAACACTAATAACTTCTTACATTTTTTGCTCATTACATTTTTACAGTGCTTTATATTAATACTTAAACGTTTTCACTTTTTATCTCATCTGATATTCACAATTACCACATAACCTGAGTAGGGCAACCCAGAGTTCATTATCTCCATTCTACTTTTAGGAAAATTGACATCTCAAAAGACAAAAAGATCTACCCAAAGTCACACAGCAGGAATGTGGTAGAACCAAGAGCCTAGTTCTATGCATTCTTGCTAGAGTGTCCAACATTATACTGCAAAGCCCACAGTCCTTGAGGAAAGACATTCCAGATTTTTTTGTTAGGACAGAGACTTGCTTTGCTTATGCCATTAACCCAGTGCCTTGAAGCTGAATGTGTTGCACCCGTTCATGGGAATACAAACACGTGAAGTTATCTAAAGACCTGGGTTTATGTGGGGAACAGCCATGTGAATGTCAGAGAAAATGATTCCATTCCCAAATAGTGCTCTCCAAGAAAGCAAGCAACATTTGACTATACCAGCTGCTCAGTGGAATAAATCATTTGTTTCTTCCTAACCAGCTCTGCCTTCCTCCCGCATTACACATTAAACCAAGCAGTTCTCCAAAGCAGCTTAGCAGCAAAAAGGGGGAAATCACAGTCTAAAAGGCATTTGCTACAGAAAGTGCCTCCTAGTGGCCTCTTCCACCATGCCACCACCTAAGCTGCTGACTGCCCGTGGCAAAAACTCCTCTCCCCCACTGCTGTTGCCACACAAGACGAGTGCAGGCTGTCTCTTTAAATGCACCACTGAAGCGGAACCTGGTGTTTATTTGGCAGGAGAGGAACAGGATAGTTCATGCTTGGCATACTGCTACTGTTGGCATCCAATCCAGAGGCTGCTACATTCTGTAGGGGTGGCAACTATTTTGTCCTTGGGATAACATAGTGGAAGATACAGCTATATTTACATACAGGCTTTTTAACAGAGATGCCTGTCACCCTTGGTAAGCTCACAGGAGGCAACAGAAATGGCACAGCCAGGAAAAGGCAAGCCAAATCCTCAGTGTCTTCTCGCAGCTGAATACACAGTACCAGAGGGAGGCCTGGTCATTATGACAGGGATGTATGTATGCTCTCCCTCCCAAGAATTACTAAGGAGCTCAATGTTGTCTTCCATGCCATTTTCCTTTGATCACAGCAAATTAAGAGGCTGAGGCTTGACCCTACGACCAATTCAGCTATGCTACCACTGTCAACAAACAACCCCTAATAAAATAGCCACCATAAACTTAGAAACCTCAGGCTGAAAACAGAAGCATCCATGCAAATACAGTCTACCTAATGCTTAATGGGGCTTCCCTGGTGGCTCAGAGGTTAAAGCGTCTGCCTCCAATGTGGGAGACCCGGGTTCGATCCCTGGGTCGGGAAGATCCCCTGGAGAAGGAAATGGCAACCCACTCCAGTATTCTTGCCTGGAGAATCCCATGGATGGAGAAGCCTACTAGGTTACAGTCCACGGGGTCGCAAAGAGTCGGACACGACTGAGCGACTTCACCTTCACCTTCACCTTCATTGATTAAAAACTCATCAATCAGGTGTGAGCAGATTGGGATCACTATGCCTTCTTGATGGATTAAATTCTTAACTATCACAGCATGCCTCTCTTTAACCTCAGTAATATTCCTTGTTCTGAAGTCTTCAGAGTCAGATATTGATTTGATTTCTTTGGTTCCCTTATAACTACTGTTTGCATTGTATGTCTTTTCTCCATCCTTTTATTTTAAGCAGTCCGTGTCTTTATATTTAAAGTTGATTCCTTATACACAGCAAATAGCTGGTTCTTGCTTGTGGTTCATCGTGACAGTATCTGTCTCTTAGTGAAGTCCTCAGACAATTCACATGTAATTACTTTAATGACTGTATGCTGCTGCTGCTAAGTCACTTCAGTCGTGTCCGACTCCATGTGACCCCACAGATGGCAGCCCACCAGGCTCCCCCATCCCTGGGATTCTCCAGGCAAGAACACTGGAGTGGGTTGCCACCTCCCTCTCCAATGCATGAAAGAGAAAAGTGAAAGTGAAGTCGCTCAGTCTGTCCGACTGTATATCTACTATCTTTTTTTTTTTCTATTTATTTTATCTTTACGACCCCAAGAATTCTCCAGGCCAGAATACTAGAGTGGGTAACCTTTCCCTTCTTCAAGGGATCTTCCCAACCCAGGGATCAAACCCAGGTCTCCCACATTGCAGGTGGATTCTTTACCAGCTGAGCCACAAGGGAAGCCCTTTATTTTATCTATATCTGCTCATTTTTCCTACTCATTCTTTCCTCTATTGGATTTTTTTTTTTTTTAGTTTTCTATTTTTTTCTGGTGGTTTTATTTTACCTTTTAATTGATCTATACCTTTTATCTTCCACTTTATTAAATGATATTGTAACATCATATAAGCACACTTCTTTTTTATATTTGTTTTTATTTAAAATATTCACTAAATGTTATATCATTTGCTTTGTCATGCTCTAATTTTTTGTTAGATGTGGAGCTTTAATCTTTTAAGGAACATTTTATTGATGTATGACTGACATACAAAAGCTGATCATTTTTAATTTGTACAATTTCCTGAATCTGAAGATAATTATACACTTGTGAGATTGTCCCCCCAATGTGTGTCACAAACATATCTGCTGCCTCTAAAAGTTTCTTTTTTTATTGTCATTGCTTCTTTTGTAATAACATTCAACATAAGATATACTCTCTACACAAATTTCACGTGTAAAATACAGTTTTGTTTACCATAGTCACCATGATGAATATCAGAACTCCAGGGCTTTACATCTTATGATAGAAACTACTTTGACTGTAGTATCTCCTTGCTTTCCTTTCCATCAGGCAACCGCTACTCTCTGCTTCTATGAGATTTTCTATGATTTTGACTATTGTAGATTTCTTGTATAAGTGATACCAAGTAATATTTATTCTTCTGTGTCTGGTTTATTGCACTTAGTGTAAAGTTCTCCAGGTTGCAGGTTTTTAATGTTTTAGGGTGAATTTTTTGTTAACTACTTCACTTAGTTAACCTCTAAAGTTTATCTGAATTCAATTTGCTGTGAATCCCACCTCCTTCTACTTCTTGTTTATAAAATTTTTTTTAAATTTTGTTGACACTGTTTTGTTTTCTGCACTAGCATTTCAGTTCAGTAGATAACAATGCTATTTATGGCTACTATTATGTTCTTTGTGCCTCATATTGAAGTTTTCAGCCATAGATATTTTTTTCTGTTCTCAGTTAATGAAAGTTTTGTTTTTCAACAGTGACTGTTATTAAAGACTTTTCCCATGTATTGAGATAATCATATGTTTATTTTCTTGTATTTTGTTAGTACAGTGAATTATATTGAATGATAGTCAAATTTCAAACCAATATTAGATTTCTGGGTATCTTAACTAGATCATCACTTTTGCTTCATGTTTTTATATATTCTTGAATTTGTATTGCTGTTTTTAAAGAAATTTTTTATACTTCCTTTTAAGTGAAATTGGCTTAAAATACTCCCTTATAATGATGCTTGTCAAATTTTAGAATGAAGTTTATTCTGGTTCCAGTGAGTGGAGGAATGTTCTTCCAGAAAGGGGAAAAAATATCAATATCTGTCTTCGATGGCATTCTTGCATGAAAGGAGTCAACATTTGTATTTTCTTTATGACTAGCTTTATCCAATTCTTAATGGGGACTCTATTTTCTAGAGTCCATAATGTATAATGTTTATAAATATTTAATTTTATGCTTGAGAGTTGGTAGTTTAATTACTCAAGATAGAAGAGGCCTAGATAAATTTATTAAGTTATGAATATGGACATATTTTGATAAATATACCAGATTGCTTTCTAAACATTTATCAGTAATGTTTTACTAAATAGAACTTCCACATTTCCAAATTTTCAGTCTTATTTTATTCTTTATTAGTATAACAGAGAACATAACACTTCTCTCTTGTTTTAAATTATATTTTTACTACCTAATAGATCAACTTTTTTTCTGTTTGTGTTTATCATTTGCATAGCTTTTCATGAAATTTACTGCCTATGATATATGGCTCATGAGGGTTTAGAAATAGTAAAATATGGTTATCATTTGAGAATTAGGTTCTATAAGCATACATAATGGATAGAACATATGTCAATTCTCTGCAATTCAATTACCATGACTCTTAGGCCAGTAAATTTTGATTTTAATCTGGTGAGAGGTATTAACACACCCTGAAAAAGACTATATGCAACCCTGAATGTATAGAAAAATAAGAGAGGGAATCACCAAGGCAAATCAGAACAGTGCCCACCCCAACATTGTTCAGGTGGTGTTTCCCTGTTGGGTTATCAGAGTATGATGATCTTGTGTCAGTCTAGAAACAAACACAGGTTCACCAAAAGCACTAATAATTTGATATCTATTCTAATCACAATGCTGTGACTATCTGATTTGTTTTATAATTACACTTTCAGTGGAACTTGACAAATTCCCCCAAGTTTCTTGCAATTATCAACAAATTGGCATTTCTGGGTCTGTAAGTCTGTGGGCCAAAACTTGCCCTAGGGCAATTCATTAAATTGGTATCAATTATGAGGTTTTCTGGTGGTTGGACAGCAAAATGTGCTCTGCTGGTCATACCCTTCTGCCATTCGAATACAGAGTAAGTTCTGTGAGTTTGTTTCCATAATATTCAGTCATTTATATGAGGCCAGAGTTCTTTCTTAGTCTCCTCTGTCCACAACATCTGCATAAATTAAGTAAAAAATTGCTAAGAAGTATTGA
>SJYX01024564.1:0-14532 GCA_006410675.1 Oreotragus oreotragus
ATTTTCCACACTTTATTGTGATCCACACAGTCAAAGGCTTTGGCATAGTCAATAAAGCAGAAATAGATGTTTTTCTGGAACTCTCTTGCTTTTTCTATGATCCAGCAGATGTTGGCAATTTGATCTCTGGTTCCTCTGCCTTTTCTGAAACCAGCTTGAACATCAGGGAGTTCACGGTTCACATATTGCTGAAGCCTGGCTTGGAGAATTTTGAGCATTACTTTACTAGCATGTGAGATGAGTGCGATTGTGCGGTAGTTTGAGCGTTCTTTGGCATTGCCTTTCTTTGGAATTGGAATTGAAACTGACCTTTTCCAGTCCTGTGGCCACTGCTGAGTTTTCCAAATGTGCTGGCATATTGAGTGCAGCACTTTCACAGCATCATCTTTCAGGATTTGAAACAGCTCAACTGGAATTCCATCACCTCCACTAGCTTTGTTCGTAGTGAGGTCTGACAGAATGTGGTCCACTGGAGAAGGGAATGGCAAGCCACTTCAGTATTTTTGCCTTGAGAACCCCATGAACAGTATAAAAAGACAAAATGATAGGATACCAAAAGAGGAACTCTCCAGGTCATTAGGTGCTCAATATGCTACTGGAGATCAGTGGAGAAATAACTCCAGAAAGAATGAAGGGATGGAGCCAAAGCAAAAACAATACCCAGTTGTGCATGTGACTGGTGATAGAAGCAAGATCCGATGCTGTAAAGAGCAATACTGCATAGCAACCTGGAATGTCAGGTCCATGAATCAAGGCAAATTGGAAGTGGTCAAACAAGAGATGGCAAGGGTGAACGTCGACAGTCTAGGAATCAGCGAACTAAAATGGACTGGAATGGGTGAATTTAACTCAGATGACCATTATATCTACTTCTGTGGGCAGGAATCCCTCAGAAGAAATGGAGTAGCCATCATGGTCAACAAGAGAGTCCGAAATGCAGTACTTGGATGCAATCTCAAAAACGACAGAATTATCTCTGTTCTTCTCCAAGGCAAACCATTCAATATCAGTTATCCAAGTCTATGCCCCAACCAGTAACGCTGAAAAAGCTGAAGTTGAACGGTTTTATGAAGACCTACAAGACCTTTTAGAACTAACACCCAAACTGTGCTTAAGCCACTCATATCTCCCCCTTCTCACAGCACTGATATGTGTAACTCCTACCAATTCTTCCAGGCTCATTTCAACAGTTACCCTTTCTTTTGGGGATTCTCCACCCAGAGGCTGTACTTGTTTAATCATTCCAGAGCTATGCATTGAGTATTTATTCAATGAGAAGCGCCTAACAGGAGAACACTGACCTGGTCTTAGGTACCAGATATCATTTCCCTAAGAACACGATTCAACCAAGATTTGAAGGACTAACCCAACTGCAGGACTCCTGGTATGTGAAGAGGAACCAAAAGGCCTAAGTGACAGCTCAGAGATTAAGAGTAACAGGAGGAGGGATGTGGCCGGGGGTCATGTCATGATGATCATCCCTTAGAGGCATGATTTCGATTTGAGAGCCATGAGGAATCATTACATGGGGGCTGCAGGACAAGACGGACGCGGGGGTGGAGGGAGGAATGGACAGGAGGGAAACCGCTCTGAAAGGAAAAGGTGAGGGTACTCGGCAATAAAGTGGATACGGAGCTTGAGGGAGGGGGAGAGTTTAATGAGGCCCAGATTTCCCACTTAGGCAAATGGATGGATAACGTGACATTAACCGAAACATGGAACTATAGAAGAGAGTCAAATCTGAGATCTGGGTAGGAGGTGGGGAGATCAAAAGTTTAATTAGAAGAGCGTGAGGAGCCTTTGTGAAGTCAAAAGGAGAGGTCCATTAGGCCGCTGAACACACGATCCTGATCTCAAAAGAGAGGTACGGCCTGCAGATACGAACACGTAAGTTACGTGGGCAGGCAGCCGCCGAGCGCCGCCTCTGACGGACACTCTGAGGAGGCCGCCCCGCCTGGAAGCCCACGGGCCGCCGTCCGTCACCCCTGGCGCACTCGGGGGTCTTCCGCACACTGTGCTCAGCTGTGTGCGCGCCTTCGCCTTCAACCAGTCTTACAAGCCCAAAGGAAGCACCTTCGTCCGCCTTCGCCTGCTCGGAGACGAACCCCTGCGGCGCGGTGGACGTCTCTGCCCCGCTCGCCGCCTCCTGCCGCCCGTCCGCGGAAGCGCTACACGCGGTCGAGGGCTGGCGGGGACCACCCGCCCCGGACACGGACCAGGCCTCCGGGACCGGCGGGACGAGAGCCAGTGGGTCACCCCGCACCCGCCGCTCAGGGGCCCCGCGGCGCGGGGACCATCCCGGGCCCTCAGCCCCTCGACCGAGGCCTCCGGGCCGGGTGGCCCCGGCCGAGCCCACCCCCCTCGAACCGCTGTGCGGGGCCGCAGGCGCCAGCCGACCCCATGCCCGCCCAAGTGCAGCGTGGAGACCGGGCTCACCTCAGAGCGGCGGGCGCACCAGCCTGTCAGACGCGCGGCGCTTCCGCAGCGAGAGCGGAGCAAGAGCGTCCGCCCGACAGGAAGTCCCGCCCCGCCGCCCGCCCACGGGGGGGGCCTGCTCACGCCCCGCCCACACCGCGCACCCCTGCCCCTAGCCCCCAGCCCCCACCTCGCGGCTCAGAGCTGCCGGAGCCGCCCCGCCCTGCCTAGGCCGTCCGGATCTGCACCTTCTCTTTCATCTGTGCTTCTTTCTCCTGCCCATACATTTGTCTGTAATTAAAAGAAAATTCCTCTCCTCTATTTTGCCATCTCTCGCGTTTTCCATTCCTTCCAGTTTTCCTATTTCTATTTCTTTCTCCCTGTCTTTTATTCCATACTACTCTTTTGACAAAACACAAACTGAAGGTATGTCTCTAGCTTTGCAACTTTTATTTGTTAAACCTATGCTGCATGAAGGCAGTAGCACCCCACTCCAGTACTCTTGCCTGGAAAATCCCATGGATGGAGGAGCCTGGTAGGCTGCAGTCCATGGGGTCGCTAAGAGTCGGACTCGACTGAGCGACTTCACTTTCACTTTTCACTTTCAGGCATTGGAGAAAATGGCAACCCACTCTAGGGTTCTTGCCTGGAGAATGCCAGGGACAGGGGAGCCTGGTGGGCTGCAGTCTATGGGGTCGCACAGAGTCGGACACGGCTGAAGCGACTTAGCAGCAGCAGCATGCTGCGTCAAAGTGAAAGAGGAGAGTGAAAACGTTGGCCTAAAACTCAACATTCAGAAAAGGAAGATAATGGCATCTGGTCCCATCACTTCATGGCAAATAGATGAGGGAACAATGGAAACAGTGAGAGACTTTATCCTTTTGGGCTCCAAAATCACTGCAGATGGTGGCTGCAGCCATGAAATTAAAAGACGCTTGCTCCTTGGAAAAGCTATGACCAGTCTAGATAGCATATTTAAAAGCAGAGACATCTCTTTGCTGACAAAGGTCCATCTAGTCAAGGCTATGGTTTTTCCAGTGGTCATATATGGATGTGAGAGTTGGACTACAAAGCTGAGCCCCAAAGAATTGATGGTTTTGAACTGTGGTGTTGGAGACTATTGAGAGTCCCTTGGGCTGCAAGGAGATAACCAGTCAATCCTAAAGGAAATCAGTCCTGAATATTCATTAGGACTGATGCTGAAGCTCCAATACATTGGCCACCTGATGCGAAGAACTGACTCACTGGAAAAGACCCTGATGCTGGGAAGGATTGAAGGTGGGAGGAGAAGGGGATGACAAAGAATGAGATGGTTGGATAGCATCACCAACTCAACGGACATGAGTTTGAGTAAGCTCTGCGAGTTGGTGATGGACAGGGAAGCCTGGCATGCTGCAGTCCATGGGATCACAGAGTCGGACACGACTAAGTGACTGAACTGAACTGATGCTGTGTAAACCTACACTATATGTTTGCATATTGTAGGGGTTCATAAGGAGCCTCTTCCAAATGTTCCACTTTTGCAAGAGGATTATTTTGAGCTAAAGACAACTGAGACCTGGTGAATGCAAGAGAAATTACTGTCCCTAGAAGAACTTAGACTGGAGGGTTTTCTCAGAAGACCCTTTATTACTGGAGATATACTTTATCTAAAGGGCCCATCTATATGGTAGGGCAAATATCTAATTACCAAACATCTGTTTTTCTTCTTATCATTTTCCTATCCTTGGAAGCTCTCAGGACCCACCCCATTCCTTAGCTCAGGATGGTATATCAGTTCAGTTCAGTTGCTCGGTGGTGTCTGACTTTGTGACCCCATGAACCTCAGCACACCAGGCCTCCCTGTCCATCACCAACTCCCGGAGCTGTCTGAGTCGGTGATGCCATCCAACCATCTCATCCTCTGTTCATCCCCTTCTCCTCTCACTTTCAATGTTTCCCAGCATTAGGGTCTTTTCAAATGCTTCTTCACATCAGGTGGCAAAAGTATTGGAGTTTCTGCTTCAACACCAGTTCTTCCAATGAACACTCAGGACTGATCTCCTTTAGGATGGTATATAGCCCTCATTTTACTTTTCTGCCTCTGACCCTCTCCTGCACGTGGGGTCTCTGGCTCTCTTATGTTTGTGGAATTCTCATAAGTATAAAATTAAATTTGATTTTCTATTACCTCTGTCTCATGTCGTTTTAGGGCTTCCCTGATGGTTCTGCTGGTAAAGAATCCTCCTACAATGCAAGAGACCTGGGTTCAATCCTTGGGTTGGGAAGATCCCCTGGAGAAGGGAAAGACTACCCACTCCAGTATTCTGGCCTGGAGAATTCCATGGACTGTATAGTCCATGGGGTTGCAAAGAGCCAGACATGACTGAGCAACTTTCACTTTCACGTCAATTTAATTCTTAGTCCAGCCAGAAGAACTTACAAGGTTTCCTAGATGCAACTTTTCTTTCTTCCAAACAATATACGCTATAATTAACCCATGATTAATAGATAGTTGATAGACAGACAGACAGATAGATAGATAGATATGTATTTGTTGGCCAGAACCAACTGCCCCTATTAAGAATTATTTTGGTTACTTACCATTTACCGAGGACTTACCATGCTTCAGGCACTTGTTTTCACATGCATTATTTTACTTGAATGTTGCGACAGTTCCATGAGAAGATATCATCAGCTGCATCATATGGATGAGGAAACTGAGGCTCAGGGAGTTCATTTATCCTCAAGTCACACAGCAAGAGAAAAGCGTAGAAAACACTGACTCCAAAGTCCACACTCAGGGAATGTGGAGTGTTGGCATGATGAGGTTGCATCACATGAGGTACTAGTCTACAGTCCTAAAAATGCTTCCTCTTCTTGAAATAACACATCTGGCATCATATAGTCTTACCATTATATTAACAAATAGCAGATATAAGATGTCACAACAGGATCAAGGAAGCAGGTTATTTGGCTTTTTGTATTTGCAGTGATTTCTTCTCTTAGCTTGAGCAGAAGATGGGATATTGTCACCAATGTACTGCAAATGAGAATTCTCAAAGGTGAATGACATGAAGTATGGGATCAATTCTCAAACCTCACAAAGAGCCAGAACGTTGTCTCCTTTGAAAGAATGATGCTGTATCTGATTTGACAATCTTGATTTGTCCAATAAAAATTGCTTTTGTTTTCTTGATGAACAAAAAAAAAAAAACTTCAGAAATTAGATCTTTGGTTCTTCATCGTCAGTTATCTTAAAATAATAATCTTGTCAACTACGTGATGACAAGTGCTGGGTTTTAACCAAATAAAATTTTCCAGGCATTTGCAGAAATGTCATGAGTCCTCTTTAAACCTCATTTAAATAAACATGGTCCCACTGCTTTGGCAAAGCTGCTAAAATCAGAGTACTGGAAGTGAAATAAGATGGATGGACTATCTCATTCCTTCAAATTAAAAACTACTTCAAGCTCTCTACCTCAAATGAGTGGAAAGTACAGCCTTTTTCTAGTGGCCTCAGCTGCTAGTTTACCACTGTCCTCAAGTAACTTGGAAATTTCTCAGTCCAAGGAAGCTGTCCTGCTTTCAGATGCCTGACCGAAAGTGAAATGAAGAGTCCTCTAGTGCTCAGACCTGGCTTGGGCGGTGTTGCACTGTTCCCCGCTATCCACAAGGCTTTTGTCCAGTGCTGAGTGGTTCAGATGGCTGCGGAGACCTGGTGCCTAGTACGTTGCCCTTGGCTTCCCAAAGGGGTAATTTTTAAAGTTGCAGTCGTGCCTGCAGGCTTTGTTCCCAACCCTCGATTGTGTACTGTGCCAGAGTGCTGGGGGTTATAGAGGGCTCAGCTTCTACTGCCTCGGGACAGAATCTGCTCCCTGGCATGACGCCCAGGTCACCATCCCAGGTTTCCTAATAAGGAGATCCCTCTTAGGGGCTGTTGATACCTTTTCCTACTAGCTGACTTCCATCCACGAGAGCCTGGAGGAGAGGTGAGATCCAGTGCCGCTGACACGTCCTGAGACCTGAGTGTTCGTGGAGAGGTGCTGGGAAGAATGGCCTTTGTCAAGCAGAGTGCTCGGCTGTCACCTGCCTGAGTGATGGCCATCCAGCTGCATTGTATTTGTGTAATAAGGAGTGACCTTTATTGTGATTCCTCCCCCGGCAGTCCTGGGTATCTTGCTAACTCTATTTAGTCTCTGGAGTGGATTTCTTTTAAATGGAATCTCCTTTCTCTCTCTCTCACAAACACACACACACACACACACACACACACACACACACACACAGAATCTGATTCTACATACCAAGATTTTCTTGATAATTAATTGTTAGTGGACTTTGATTAAAAATGACAAGAATTTATACACACAAAATGGGGGTCTTCATGAGTGGAATCTTCAGGATACCTAACAAGGTTTCATGTTTTGACATAACATAGGCTGAAATTGCCGACAGTTTTTAGTTGCAAAAAAAAAAAAATTATATTTATGTCTCAGCCCAAATACACCTTAATATCTTAACACATGCACCCAGAACATCTACCCAGTGTTCCAGAAACTCAAGATATTATTGAACCCTTAACCTAAAATAACTCATGACAGCTTGTCCCTTAAGGACAATTATTTCCTTTCTTGAATCAAGGTTAGTCAAAATTCGTGAACATCCTTGTAACTTTCACCTGTATAAGCTCCCGACTCTTTTTCTCCCCTATGATACTCTTTTGGGTTTACCCGAATCTGTGTCTCTTGAACTGCAGTTCTTAAAACCTCAGATAAAGCTCTTTGTTCTCTGCAGCCTTGATACTGATTATTGCTGGACAAGTTGTTGGTCTGAACTCAAGCAATTAGGTAGCCTGCTTTATGTCTCTCATTCTTAAAGAACAAATAAGTAGCTTGAATAACTTCATCCCTGTCTAAATTAGACAAACTTTCTCATGTAAAATTTCAGTCTTTCCCTGATACATCTGTAAGATAAATGAAATACATTTCAAGTTCCAGTCATACACACTTGTCTGCTTTTAGGTGCAAGATCAAACATGCATAGAGTAACCATAATAATTAGAGTTTACTGTGTGTTAGGCGTTATTCTGAGGATCTTACTAATGTGAACTAATTCACTTCTCAAGAAAATACCATTAGGTATGTATTATCATTATCCCCACTTTCCACATCAATTTAGGCACAGAGACATTAGGTAACTTGACCAATGTCACCCAGCTGGTGATAGAGCTGGAAATGAAGACCCAGGCATAACCTGGCCCCTAAGTATATGATACTGACTTTTACAGACATTAATGATTAATTAACTCAATGTTTTCTGAGCACCAACTTGATAAAAGGCATTGGTTAAAAACTACAAGGAATTCAAAGAATAAATAATATGTGGTCTCTGCCTTCAGGAAACTCCTATTTTGGTTTTTGCCTCCAGTAGAAAGCAGCTGCTGTGGGTGGTTATTATTGTCAACCTGAATCCATCACCATCTATGGTGTTAATGACCCAGAGTTTCACGCCAGAATTACAGGCATAGGAATTGAGCAATATTTTAAACTTCAATTGAATCTCTTCCTTTTACAAATTTGAAAACTGAACTGCAGAGAAATGTCTTGTTTGAAGCCACAAGGATAAGGATAAAGTACAGCTAGAAAGGCAATTTCTTATCTCCCGATCAGTAAAATATATTCATGAAAATGTGCAAAAGTCAAATGTATGCAAGCTTA
Source organism: Oreotragus oreotragus (assembly GCA_006410675.1). NCBI lineage: Eukaryota > Metazoa > Chordata > Mammalia > Artiodactyla > Bovidae > Oreotragus > Oreotragus oreotragus. The sequence continues at coordinate 8,115 of SJYX01024564.1, forward strand.
ATTATAATTTAAGGCCCAAAGTGGAGATTTCTGTTTTAATGGAGTCAATAGTAAAGTGTTTCATGTAGGCAATTATCATTTTATAAAATGAGTAATAACCATCCACCAACCACGTCAAACCAGGGCTTTCATAAATCTTGGTATTCAAATACTGGATTTGGTAAAATAAGAGAGAAAAGAACTATAGTTGTCAGTTGGCAAACTGAACAAAAGTTCCCTAATACTGTAAGATGGGGAATGACACTGATAGGAAAATGTTCAAAGTTTTAGCCTCCACACTTAAGTTATCAGATTGGTATTTCAAAACAATAGTAAGTACACCAGGGTCAAAAGTTTGAAGTGTGGTAAAAGAATTACAGCAGCTAACACTTGAGGAGCATGTACTCTGTTCTAAGTACACTGTCCATAAGATCTCAGTTAACTCCTATGACAATTTGATGGCGTTGACACTATCATCTCCATTTTTTAGATGAGCAAATGGTACTACAGAGTGATTAAGTAATTTGCCTACAACTGCAGGCTTGTGAAATACGGGAAGCAGATTTATTCAGAGTGATATTTCTCTTTCTTGATGCCCACACTCTCTTTGGAGTAAAGTGAAAACTGAAACTAGATACTAAAAATTGCCTTTAAAAGCTCAATGTTAGTATAAAAACAAGCATACTATTCGTTTGGACCCTAGTCTGTGCTTCAACACTTTATTTGTATCAGCACATAGGAAGTGTGCTAGACATTATCTCAAAATAAATATTATTTGCATTATCATATTCTACTGTTTATGCTATTTATGCTATTGAACTTATTATATTGCATTGTTTACATGTTATGTTTATAAAATACATGTTCAAAGACTTATAGCAAAATAGGGAGGATACAACAGCAAAACAAAGAACAGTAATGCAAGCCAGACTGGCTAAATACTATGAACGTAAACAACTGCGATGGGAGTTTAGAGGAAATTTCAATCCCCGGTAGCTAACAGGGATTAGTTAAAGCTTGTGTTTGAGCCAGGTCTGTGAGAGTGGTCCGCGTTTAGACAGAGATGATATGGGCCCCTCAGGTTGCAGGGACAATGTGAACAAAGGGACAGTCATGAGTGACCCAGTTATCTGCTGATTGGAACAAAGCCTGCGTGTAAAAAGTGGGAGAGGAGATAAAACTGGAAAGCTAAAGTCAGCAGAGAGTAGGAAATGCCTCACTAGGAATACAGACTTTATTCAAGAGGTGACAAGGCTTTGTAGCAGGGAAAGCACATGATCAAAGTTAAGTTTTAGGAACACTAATCTGCCAGTGACTGGAGAGCAGTCAGAGAGGCCAAGAGCTGGGGAAGAAAGGGTTAGGCGGCAGCACAAAAGCAGGACTGAGAATGGAGAGGAGGCCGACAGAGAGGCATTACAGGAGATGGTCTGTAGGGAACAGTTCTACTGTAATGAGGGAAAGATGGAAGAAGCGAGAGGAGTGGGGAGAGAGGACCCTGTGCCCCAGGGCAAACAGCGGCGTCTCAGGTGGAGACGACGGGAGGGACACCGAGGAGACCAGAGATGCTGCATTGAAGACGGACTGATTTCAAATAGGAATTGACATGTCCGTTCATTGTGTGAGTGATTACCAAATGCCTATTGTGGAAGGGCAGCCCTCCTGTAAATACTTGGGATATATCATAATAAGGTTTTATATTCCATTCCAGTGCTATAGTAGTCTCCTTCTGAATTCCTGCACATTTAACAGTCTGGACTGTCCACTGGGTGTTAGGCACATATGACTGTATTTCTCCCCTAATGTCAAGTTTTCAATCAGATCATAAGTGAGTTGAGAGCAGGAATCATCTCAGATATTCTTTGCATCTCCCACAGTAACTAATTCAGGGTAGGAAAATCCAGGAAAGCTTTAACCGTTAGACTGGGGGATTTTTCATTCTTTTCTCTTCTGTGTTAAGGATACATCTTTTCTTAGCCTTGTAGAACAGAAGGATCAGGAACATTTCACACGCAGAACACATGGCCACTGTGAATGGAGCCACAGACGCTAAGTCTGCATCAGACTGTGAAAAGGAAAGCTGAATAATGGCAAGGGCTAAGAAACTATTCAGTACCCCACCTTCAATAGCAACAGTTTTACAAACAGGAAGAGGGAGCATAGAAATTTTAGCAAAAAAGTACCCGAATGACAAACCCAAAGCAGGAACTGAGACACCCAACAGAAGCACATCCAGGCTCACTGCTTTCAGAAACACCAATCCCATGCTGAAAGTCAAACAAATCCCTATAAACATTAAAATAAAACTCAGAGGCCTAATGATCCTCTCCAAGAACTTTGCTTTGTCAGGCAGTCTACGCTTGATGGCTATTCCCACTGACATTGGTGCGAGGATGAAAAGGAGGGTTGACATAATTTTAGAAATAGGGATATGCAGTGTGCCCGATAACCCTAAGATTCTACTGTATATGTACGAATTGGTAGGCATCGTGACCAGGGCCAGAAACGTTGACGTGCAAGTCATCAGAATGGCCAAAGTGACATCTCCTTCTAGAAGCAGAGCAAAGAGGTAGCCCCCACCCCCACCTGGGCACGTGCAGGTGACTATAAACCCAAACGCCTGGGCCTCAGGCAAGGCCAAAATCTGCGTCAGAAGGAATCCGCAAAATGGCATCAGAAAAAATTGTATACCCGCCCCAAGAACTACCGGCCAAGGTCTCTGCCACACTGTTTCAAACACCTGGAACTCAATCTTGCACCCAAACGCACATTTATTTAACAGAATCATTGGCAGAAACAGCATTAGGATGTTTCTGTCGAGGTTTGGTGCCTGGAAAGGACTGCCATGTCTCTGTCTGAGAACTCTGACCCGGACATTCTTGATCTCTTCAATGAGCCTCTGGCGCCTACCTTCCGAATCCCACAGCTGAACGGTCAGATTTGTCTCTCCGTCTCCACCCATGACCAGGTTTATGGTAAAGTTGGTCACGTCCGATAAGGTCTTTGTCACCTTCACCACTTGGAGTATTTTATCGTCTTCCAGTTGCACAAGGAGGTAGCTGGAGTTTGGTTGTTTATCTCTGTAAGTTGACCTTACAACGACAGTTTCTTCCGTCTTTGTGAAAAACAGTACTTCAGTCTTTTCTATGTTCGGGAAACTGAGGAAGGATTTCCTGGCTTCTCCAAGAGTCACAGATGACAAAAGCAGGGCAATAAAAAGTTTTCTAATCATTTTAAAAGTTTAAAAGAAATCACGTACGCAAAGCTAGTTAAACTGAAGAACACTCTTCGTACAGGTGTTTGTTCCAGTGATGGTCTGAAGATGTTAGGTAACAGTTGTTTCTGCTGGATCAAAGTTCAGTAGGAGGGACTGTTGTACTATTCAAACAAGTACAGAGCTGTCTAAGGAGTGACACAACCGGTTTAACTCAGTTATGAAACGCAGAAGACACAGCATTTAACAGGTTCAGTTCATCACCATTGAAACCTAGCTCTTTCCCGCCCCTCCACTTCCTCATTTCTGCCACTGGAAAAACAGCCTCCTATTTACCTGAATTTAACACCTTAGTGTCATCGTCTTTGAGTTCTGTTCCCTCCCATGCTAAAAGCAGACAGGATCCAAAAATTTAAACAGATGTTGAGGAGGCCTAAAGTTGAGTACTATTATTTTATTCATTCAGGTCAAAATCAAATAAAAATTTACTAAACGCATGTGCTGGGGGCCTGGGCTAGGAGCAGGGTACACCACAGTAACCAGGCCAGCTGACTCTTCCCTCCGGGAGCTTAGTCCTGGGGGCTCTTTATCATTACTTAGGAAACTGCAGAGCCCATAAACTGGCCTTGCAGCAACCTTAGGCTAATAAGTTTTCCCACAAGTCTAAACAGTGATCCTATCAGTGAGGCAAAAACTGAAACTGTCTGTGGCGTCTTTACGTAGAAAAACAATTTCCTGGGTGGTTACTCGATAGCTTGGCAACCTAGAGAAAGCATATAGCTGTATCCATGTCCAAAGAAACAGTCTGGTTAGTGGGCCACTGCTGCTGGGCACTTGGACTCTGACCCAAGGGGCAAAGGGAGGCCACTGGGACGAACTCTGAGCTCTTCTTCCTTCCTTGTAACACTACTCCTAGTTCACAGCTAGGGCAAAGATATTCAATTGACCCAACTTAGGTCATGTGCTTGAGGGCTGCCAGAAATAAGGAAAAGTATCAGGCTTTTTGGACTTCAGTCCATAGACTCACAAATGCTTTCAATTTCCCAGACAAGAGGAGGGGTTTTTGATGCTAAGCAGAAAAAAAAAAAAAGACAAAACAACAAAAAACCCTTTTAGTATCTACTACTGAGCCTATAGGTTTAGTAGTCTCTGATCATATAACCATTTCAGCAGACCCTTCATGTAATCACAACACTGTGTCTCATCCAACAATGACAGTTATGTATTGAGTATTTTAGATCATAAAACGTTTGCTCTTCAGAAACTGTCCAAGCAATTTTTATTGGACATTTTTACAAGTTTTTGAAAATTTGATTTATGTAGGTTAATATTTCAAATGCAATACATTATAGTTCATAAATTTTATTTCCATGTATCACATTAAGAAAAACAAGATACAGTGTACCAATACTGAAAATAGCAACTGCAACTGTTTCTGTGATATCTCAAATTCTCAGGGAACTTCCCCGGTTTAAAAAGATGAGAAAAACAAACATGAAGGACTTGAGGCCAAACCTGCCTTGATGTTATGTGACCAAGTATCTTAATTCACAATTATTGTCTCCCACGTCAAAGAGGTGCGAAATGTAACTTTCCTCAGATTCTTCCATCTGCAGCCTTTCCTCTTTCCCTTAAGAATTATCCAGAATAAAATCTGACAAACCTGGGGAAAATCAGTAGTTTATCGTTCACATGTCTTTACTGGCTGCTTACATGACAACTCATCTCTATCATCATGTACGTTAAATATTTATCTGAGTTTAAAACTTCTTTCAATTTGTGGGCTTTCTACTTCTAATTCTAGTTGCCTATGAGCAGTGAAAAGAGTCTAAAGGGGAAGGTGGGTACAGTCAACCTTAGAATTGTATTAAGCAGACACAAAGCCTTTTAGAAAGCCTAAGAAAGGGGTAGGATTTCAAGAGTCATTTGGAAATGAGACCCTTGAGGCACTTCATCTCCTGCCCACAATCCATCTGGATCCTCCCTGCATCTGGATCCACAGCGCCTCCGCTCAACTACCCGAGATCAGATTTCCGATGATTTAAGTAAATGCTTCCCTCCAAGCTGCTTTCTCTTTTCCAATCATGACAGGACCTGTTCTTCGGTCTCCTTAAATTAAGCTCAATCTCTGCAGCCTTACTTTCTCTCTTTTCAACCCCCACTGGTATTTTTTCTGGTATATTTAGCTTTTGTTCAATTCATGAGACCTGTTTGTCAGCTTACTATGTGCAAGTAATTATGACAGATGCTAAGGTATTAGTTGGTATCTGGTAATATATTTAAGGATTATTTTTACTTCTGGTCTTCTGGTTTCTGATAAAAGAGTTATTAGAGCATAACAGCACTTATTATATATTCATTTGGCACTTGCCATACTGTTTTGTATTATAGTTCTAATTAAGTATGCATTTCTTCATTGTATCCACCATGGCAGTTAGAATCAAATCCTAACATTTAGAAGGTACTTGAATAACTTGGTTAATAAATGAATATATAAGCAGCTGATAGAAATCAGAAGTTATCTCCATTCACTGCATGAAAACAGTATGAAGAAAGAATTAGAGATGAAATAAACATTCTGAGTTTATTCCCTGAATTAAACCTGAAGCCACTACCCCTGTCTATTGCAAAGTGGGAAAGGGACAGATAACAGAAATAACTTCCATTCCTTCTCTGTGGTGGTACTTTGTGGAGTACAGATGGAAGACATCAGCCAGGAGCATTAATTTTAATCGTTAGTACAAGGTTGTTACTTTTGGAATGTGTTGTGCTTTCAGACAAAATGATGACGTCACCAGAGGGTTGTTTTTTTTTTATAAGAGATATGCCCCAAACCACTTCAGTTCAGTTCAGTTCAGTCGCTCAGTCGTGTCCGACTATTTGTGACCCCATGAATCACAGCACGCCAGGCTTCCCTGTCCATCACCATCTCCCAGAGTTCACTCAGACTCACATCCATTGAGTCCGTGATGCCATCCAGCCATCTCATCCTCGGTCATCCCCTTCTCCTCCTGCCCCCAATCCCTCCCAGCATCAGAGTCTTTTCCAATGAATCAACTCTTCGCATGACGTGGCCAAAGTACTGGAGTTTCAGCTTTAGCATCATTCCTTCCAAAGAAATCCCAGGGTTGATCTCCTTCAGAATGGACTGGTTGGATCTCCTTGCAGTCCAAGGGACTCTCAAGAGTCTTCTCCAACACCACAGTTCAAAAGCATCGATTCTTCGGC
>SJYX01024564.1:14547-37945 GCA_006410675.1 Oreotragus oreotragus
GAAAAGTTATGACCAACCTAGATAGCATATTCAAAAGCAGAGACTACTTTGCCGACTAAGGTCCATCTAGTCAAGGCTATGGTTTTTCCAGTGGTCATGTATTGATGCGAGAGTTGGACTGTGAAGAAGGCTGAGCACCGAAGAATCGATGCGATTGGACTGTGGTGTTGGAGAAGACTCTTGAGAGTCCCTTGGACTGCAAGGAGATCCAACTAGTCCATTCTGAAGAAGATCAGCCCTGGGATTTCTTTGGAAGGAATGATGCTAAACCTGAAACTGCAGTACTTTGGCCACCTCATGCGAAGAGTTGACTCCTTGGAAAAGACTGATGCTGGGAGGGATTGGGGGCAGGAGGAGAAGGGGACAACTGAGGATGAGATGGCTGGACAACTCACGGACTCGATGGATGTGGGTCTGAGTGAACTCTTGGAGTTGGTGATGGACAGGGAGGCCTGGCGTGCTGCGATTCATGGGGTTGCAAAGAGTCGGACATGACTGAGTGACTGAACTGAACTGAACTGAAGGAAGTTATGAACATTATTTTGGATTAAAGTTTTTTAGGAAATTGTTATTCCTGATCCTCTCCCAACCAATCCTTATTTATTGTCAGCCTAATGAAGATGACTTTTCTTCTCATACTTTCTTTTATTTTTCTCCTAGGAATCGACTATTATAATAAGATCATTGACGATTTGTTAGCAAATGGGGTCACACCCATCGTGACCCTCTACCACTTTGATTTGCCTCAGGCCTTGGAAGACCAAGGAGGTTGGCTCTCAGAGGCAATCATCGAATCCTTCGACAAATATGCCCNCCTAGGAATCGACTATTATAATAAGATCATTGACGATTTGTTAGCAAATGGGGTCACACCCATCGTGACCCTCTACCACTTTGATTTGCCTCAGGCCTTGGAAGACCAAGGAGGTTGGCTCTCAGAGGCAATCATCGAATCCTTCGACAAATATGCCCATTTTTGCTTCAGTACATTTGGGGATCGAGTCAAGCAGTGGATCACCATAAATGAGCCTAATATTTTTGCTGTGATGGCATATGAGTTTGGTGTATTTCCTCCTGGTGTGCCTCATGTTGGAACTAAGGCTTATCAGGCAGCTCATAATTTGATTAAAGCTCATGCCAGATCCTGGCACAGCTATGATTCCTTATTCCGAAAAGAGCAGAAGGGCATGGTATCTCTATCAATTTTTGCTGGCTGGGCAGAACCAGCAGAACCCTACTCAGTGTCTGACCAGGAAGCAGTTAAAAGAGCCATGGCATTCCAGCTGGATTTCTTTGCTAAACCCATATTTATTGATGGCGATTATCCTGAAGTTGTCAAGTCTCAGGTTGCCCTCATGAGTAAAAAGCAGGGCTACTCATCCTCACGGCTTCCAGAATTTACAGAAGAAGAGAAGAGGATGATCACAGGCACTGCTGGTTTCTTTGCTGTGCAGTATTACACAACTCGCTTAGTCAAGAACCAGGAGAACAAGAAGGGAGAACTGGGTTTACTCCAGGATGTGGAGGTTAAAGTTTTTCCAGACCCATCTTGGATAAGTTTGAATTGGGTCTGTGTGGTGCCGTGGGGAATACGTAAGCTACTGAAATACATTAAGGTAAATGCACTGTTTGTTTGCATCCATGTGTACCCAAACGTGGGAAGATGGGAAGATGGGCCTCTGTCTATGTGTATAAAGACCTGAACGATGAATGCTTTAGGCAATAGCATATACATTTGTTGGCCTGGGAAGAGGTGGTAAGGATTTAAGTCAATGAAGGATAATTAGCTGATAGTAGTGTTAGTTGCTCAGTTGCCAACTCTGTGACCCCATGGACTGTATGCAGCCTGTCGGGCTTCTCTGTCCATAGAATTCTCTAGGCCAGAATACTGGAGCGGGGTTGCCATTCCCTTCTCCAGGGATTCTTCCTGACCCAGGGATCAAACCTGCGTCTCCTGAATCACAGGCACATTCTTTACGGTCTGAGCCACCAGGGATAAAGGGCTTCAAAGCCATGATTAGACTTAGGATTTGCTGTTAAATTCAGTTGTAGCTACAGTAGTACCTTGGACATATTTTTCAGGCTGGGGTCACAACTGAGTTACTAAAAGGCATACTAGGGATTTGAAATAGCTGAACCCTTTCTGGGTCTCTGTTACCCTGAATGGCATCTAAGTAGCTGAAATGAAAATTTTAAGTTATCAGTTTTTTAGGATTCCTGCTATCAGGTGGGGGGTGGGGAGAAGGTGATGGCACCCCACTCAAGTACTCTTGCCGGGAAAATCCCATGGATGGAGGAGCCTGGTGGGCTGCGGTCTATGGGGTCTCTAGGAGTCGGACACGACTGAGCGACTTCACTTTGACTTTTCACTCTCATGCATTGGAGAAGGAAATGGCAACTTGTGTGTGTGTGTGTGTGAATTCCTGACTCATTCTACACCAGTGTTGGAGTTACGGAAGGCTTCCTCAGGAGTGTGTGTGTGTGTGTGAAATTGGAGTTGCGGAAGGCTTCCTCAGGAGTGTGTGCGTGTGTGTGTGGATTTCTGACTCATTCTACACCAGTGTTACTTGATGATATAAGTACTCCTTGCTAGAGAATCAGGGTTTTTAAAATGTAGACGTTTGTTTGTTTAACGTTCTGGCAGAAAAAAGAGTCTCCAGCGCTTCAAGTCCTGAGTGTGCACTGAGCCGCCTAGGGCCCCTCAGTTGAGAGAGCGCAAACTCGTTTCACACACATCCTGAAGAAAGCTTTTGGTCATTCCATGGGGAGGTAGGAAGCTTCATGTGTTTGATGAGTCACTTCAAAGGTACTGAGAAAGAAGAGGCTCTTCTAGGTGGGGTTAAATGGATGCCATGCCACTGACGTGACACCACACGACTCAGAGTGGATGAGTGACAAAGCTGTGCTAAGGACAAGAACTGTAAAAGTGTCCAATGCATCCTATATAACTTTGACTATTTCCCAACAAATATTCATTGAGGAAGGGAGAGTGTGGATTGGGAAACAGGTATCCTTAATTCAAGATTTACTCTTCAAAAATCCGTTTAAAATTTTCATCTCAGACTTGTTTGGGTCTGGAGAGAAACTTTAGATTTTAGAGCTGGAAGTAGCCCAGCTTCCTTCTTCTTTTTTTTTTGAAGATAGATAAACAGGTTCAGAGAAATTCTTTTTGTGTGTGAATTTTAAAATTTTTAGTTGGAGGCTAATTACTTCACAATATTGTGGGTTTTGCCATACGTTCACGTGAGTCAGCCTTGGGTGTACATGTGTTCCCCGTCCTGAACCCCACTCTCGCCTCTCTCCCCGTCCCATCCCTCAGGGTCATCCCAGTGCACCGGCCCTGAGCTCCCTGTCTCATGCATTGCAGGTTCAGAGAAATTAAATGATTTGCCCAAGTTAGTAGAAGAGTTCGGACTAAAATCCAAGTGTCAACAGCTTCCAGTATTTTGAAGAACCAGTGGCTTGGAGGAGAGATTGGTGATTTAGTCACTAAATTGTGTCTGGCTTTTGCGACTCCATGGACTGTAACCTACCAGACTCCTGTGTCCACGGTATTTCCCAGGCAAAAGTACTGGAGTGGGTTGCCCTTTCTTTCTCCAGGGGATCTTCCTGACACAGGTATCAAACCCCCATCTCCTGCATTGCAGGCGAATTCTTCACCCACTGAGCCACAGGGAAGTTCAACTTGGGGGAAGGGTTAGGGTTAGGGTTGGTTGGGAGGTTGGGATGACATGCTTACTGCTATATATAAAAGAGAAAACTAGTCAGAACCTAGTGAATAGCACAGGGAACTTTACTCATACTCTTTAATGGCCTCTATGGGAAAAGAGTCCCATAGAGGGACTCTTCAGTCCATTCTGAAGGAGATCAACCCTGGGATTTCTTTGGAAGGAATGATGCTAAAGCTGAAACTCCAGTACTTTGGCCACCTCATGCGAAGAGTTGACTCATTGGAAAAGACTCTGATGCTGGGAGGGATTGGGGGCAGGAGGAGAAGGGGACGACCGAGGATGAGATGGCTGGATGGCATCACGGACTCGATGGACGTGAGTCTGAGTGAACTCCGGGAGATGGTGATGGACAGGGAGGCCTGGCGTGCTGCGATTCATGGGGTCGCAAAGAGTCGGACACGATTGAGCGTCTGAACTGAACTGATGGGAAAAGAACCTAAAAAAAGAGTGGATAACAATATTGTAAATCAACTATATGCCAATAAAAAATAAAAATTAAAAACCAGTAGCTTATAACAATTGTGTATGTTTCTTTATCAGATAGCATTAACTAAAGGCAGATTTTCTAGAATTTCACTGTTAAATGTTCTAGATAGGTGGCAAATATTTATCAGTGCAATAATAATGGAAATGTTTTTGTTCCTTCAGTTCACTAGCATGGGAGTATAGGAAGCATTAGGTGGTTCCACAAACTGGAGAATAATTATACCAAAGAAGTTCTCACACTGTTGTGAAAGTTCTAGGACCCACAACAGATTTCCCAACCTGGGGCTCTGGCAAAGGAACTGAGAACCTCCAGGGAATTTGACTTTGAAGGCCAGTGGGATTTGTTCCAGAACTTCCGCAGGACTGGAGAAGCAGGCTCTTGGAGGGCACAGACAAAAACTTGCGTGCACCAGGAGCCAGGAGAAAGGAGCAGTGGCTCGACTGAGACTGAGCCAGACTTGCTGTGAGTGTCCAGGAGTCTCCAGCAGAGGCGTGGGTCAGTGCTGGCCTGCTGTGGGGTCAGAGGCACTGAGTACAGCAGTCCTGGCATAAGCTTTTTCTAAGGAGGTTGCCATTAGATGGTGAGGACAGCTGAGACCACAGTTGCTAACTCTTCCGTCTCCGTCCAGTCTCTTTGCCGATTTCTCCTCTTGCTGCTGTTTAGTTGCTAAGTTGTGTCCTGCTCTTTTGTGACTCCATGGGCTGCAGCCGCCAGGCTCCTCTGTCCATGGGATGGAGTGGGGAGCTGTTCCTTTCTCCAGGGGATCTTCCTGATCCAGGGAGGGAACCCACATCTCCTGCGTCTCCGGCACTGGTAGGCGAGTTCTTTTATCACAGAGCCACCTGGAAAGGATTTCTGTAAGTGCTACTTAAACATGCCCATTTCCCCATAATTTTGTCAGTTCAGTTCAGTCACTCAGTCGTGTCCGACTCTTTGTGACCCCATGAATCGCAGCACGCCAGGCCTCCCTATCCATCACCATCTCCCGGAGTTCACTCAGACTCACATCCATCGAGTCCGTGATGCCATCCAGCCATCTCATCCTCGGTCGTCCCCTTCTCCTCTTGCCCCCAATCCCTCCCAGCATCAGAGTCTTTTCCAATGAGTCAACTCTTCGCATGAGGTGGCCAAAGTACTGGAGTTTCAGCTTTAGCATCATTCCTTCCAAAGAAATCGCAGGGTTGATCTCCTTCAGAATGGACTGGTTGGATCTCCTTGCAGTCCAAGGGACTCTCAAGAGTCTTCTCCAACACCACAGTTCAAAAGCATCGATTCTTCGGCGCTCAGCTTTCTTCACAGTCCAACTTTCACATCCATACATGACCACAGGAAAAACCATAGCCTTGACTAGGCGGACCTTAGTCGGCAAAGTAATGTCTCTGCTTTTGAATATACTATCCAGGTTGGTCATAACTTTTCTTCCAAGGAGTAAGCGTCTTTTAATTTCATGGCTGCAGTCACCATCTGCAGTGATTTTGGAGCCCAAAAAAATAAAGTCTGACACTGTTTCCACTGTTTCCCCATCTATTTCCCATGAAGTGATGGGACCGGATGCCATGATCTTCGTTTTCTGAATGTTGAGCTTTAAGCCAACTTTTTCGCTCTCCTCCTTCACTTTCATCAAGAGGCTTTTTAGCTCCTCCTCACTTTCTGCCATAAGGGTGGTGTCATCAGCATATCTGAGGTTATTGATATTTCTCCCGGCAATCTTGATTCCAGCTTGTGTTTCTTCCAGTCCAGCGTTTCTCATGATGTACTCTGCATATCTCCTTCCATATTTCTAAGTCTAAAATGGAATGCTTTCTTAACACATCGTCTGCTCTCTAACAAAGGCACTCTGCCCTGTATGAAGCCTTGGATTCATTCTCCACCTCTCCTTTCTCACTTCTCATAAAAGTAGCCATTAAGCACTCTCAATTATTTCTCAAAAATGTCCCTCAAACCTGTTCTTTTCCATTTCTTGAATTATTTCCTCCCCCAAAACTTACTTCGTTGCCTAAGATCTTCCTTTGGGTCTCCATTATTCACAAGATTTTTCAGCTTAGTGAGGACAAACTTTGCCAGTAAAGCTTTTCACGGTTTCCAGCCTCAGTAACAACCTCTCCCTCAGGCGCCCTATTCCCCAGTCATTTTCATAAGCTGCCTTCTGGCCCTTTCAGATGTTCATGCTTTCGCTCATGTCTTTCCGGTGCCCTTAAAGGTCCTCTTTGCCAGAGTTATCCAAACCTTCTTGAGAATAAGAATCAGGTAAAGTGCGTGTCAGAACATACAGCTGCGCACACCTTTTCCGGAGCCTTCTTTACAGGGTCTGGGATAGGTCCTGGGGAGCTATGTTTTTAACAAGCGCCCTCTCTGTCATTCTTATCACTGGACAGTTTAGCAAACAGGTTTCACTCGTACTCCACCTTCAGAGTGTAATGCTTTTACCCTTTCACCTGGGAAAGATTTCTGAATGCACAGGCAAAACTTCAGTCCTCCAGGACATTAGCCGTCTGCTATAGTAAGTGGGACTTGAAACATATTTTTCTTACTAACACTAACCAGGCAAGATTATAATTTACCTGCCTCCCTCCCCCCCAAAAAACCCATAAGTGGCTTCTATTAGCCACAAAATAAAATCTGCACTTCAGTCAGCTTAGCGAGTCCTTTGAGTATCTGTTATATATCAAAAAAAATTCTAGGTTTGATAAAGAATTGATGAATTGATTAAGACCCAGTCTCAAGGAGCTCACATGATCTAGAAAGGAACGTCTCTGCCTGGCATTTAAAGTCTTACCAATCTTGGCCCACCCGTCTCTCTCTCCTGTGTGTCTCCCCAGGGCCTCTCATACTCACAGGCTCAGGCCCTTCCCGCTGGTACTCTCACACCTGGGACACTCTTCCCGCTCCCATTTGATCTGGCTCAGTTCTGCTTTTCCTGTAGTGGTTGCCACAAGCATGTTTTCCTCAGGGGATTCTTCCTTGCTCTTCCGGTCTAGGACAAATCCCGCTATTGCAACATTCACCTTGTATCCCCTCCAAGACATTTGTCCCGGATTTGATTTTCTACTTGTTTATACGATTATTTGATTGATGTTTATCTTCCCCTCTGTACTGTAAGCTCCATGAGGACAGGGGGCTGTGTTCTGGTTACACAGATGTTCACTGTATAGCTGTTCGTTCATCTGTCTCTATATGTTTATGTAACATTCAGTAGATTTGTTGTATTCTTAACACTTATCTTGCACAATATATTCGAAATCAAATCTTGAACATTTATTCAAATCCAACAATATTGGAGAGGACTCTTGAGAGTCCCTTGGACTACAAGGAGATCCAACCAGTCCATCCTAAAAGAAATCAGTCCTAAATATACATTGGAAGGACTGATGTTGAAGCTGAAACTCCAATACTTTGGCCACCTGATGCAAAGAGCTGACTCATTTGAAAAGATTCTGATGCTGGGAAAGATCGAAGGCTGGAGGAGAAGGGGACGACAGAGGATGAAATGGTTGGATGGCATCTCTGACTCAATGGACATGAGTTTGAACAAGCTCCAGGAGTTGGTGATGGACAGGGAGGCCTGGCATGCTGCATTCCTTGGGGTTGCAAAGTCAGAAATGACTGAGCGACTGGACTGAACTGAACTGAACAATAATAACAGCTAAAATTTTGGATTATTTTATTATGTACCAGGCTCCTAAATGAATCATTTAATCTTTATAATGACAATTTAAGATATATTCTATTATTACTCCCATTTCATAGAATGGCTTAAAAAGTTACCCACCTCCTGCTTCCCTGTCCCTAGCATCTGAAATTACTCTCCTTCTCTGTCTTCCCACTGACCTCTTAAATAATTGTACTCACCAGATATTCTGCTTCACCACGTGGACTAGTCTCCCAGCCTGGGATGCTCTCTCCTTTCCTCACTTACTTAGTTTTCTCCTCCTCATTGTCCAACTCTTAAAAGAGTTTCTAGGACCCGCCCTAGATCAGATCAGCTCCTTGTTATATGTACTAGTTTTCTATTGTTGCTACAATAAATTCCCAGAAATTTAATGGCTTAAAAAAATACAAATTTATTATCGCATACTACTAGACGTGAAAACTCCTACAACCAACGTGTTGGCATAACTATGTTCCTTCTGAAGGCTCTTGGGGGAAAATCCAATTCCCCAGTGATCTTTGTGAAGAATCCGGGGCTTCCCAGACGGCACTAGCGGTAAAGAACTCACCTGCCAGTGCAGGTAGACGTAAGAGACGTGGGCTCAATCCCTGCATCGGGAAGACCCCCTGAAGGAGGGCAGAGCAACCCACTCCAGTGTTCTTGCCTGGAGAACCCCATGGACAGAGGGGCCTGGTGGGCTGCAGTCCATGGGGACACAAAGGGTCAGACACGACTGAAGTGACGAAGCATGCATCAAGAATCAGCTTTGGGAAGGTTATGTTATAAAGATGATGCTGAGGTAGACGGGTTATCTCTCCTTTTATATTCATTAAGTGGCTGGTGTAGAAAACACTTCACAGCTCAATCTGAGAACGCTTAGGTTCTCTAATTTCTTTCTAATCAGGCATAGACAGAGATATGAGAAAATATGGATACAGAGCTATGCAGACAAAACTCAGTCACAGGCACCATAGATCTTCATTATCAATTAGGGCAATAAAACTTTTATTTTTGCAAAATTATTGTTTTTCAAAATGGCTACTTTTGTATTTATTACTGTGATTGTTCTGAGAAACAAACAAAACACTGCTCGTTGAGCTGTTTAATAAATAACTATTTGATGATGATTCTGCAGTGTGTTTAAAGGGTAATTCTTCTTCTGCTGCTTTGGAGAGTTCATTTGGCATTCTAAAAATGGATGTAATTTCAAGGAGTGACCAAAATGTATCAGTTAGCCTGACATCTAAGTCTTTTTAACAGATCTATAAATTTCCAATTTCCTTTGCCATCTTAACCATGGTAAATCATTCTGAACAAGATCATTCTTTTGAACAACAGCCTCCTTATTAGCTGAGATCAATTGAGATTAAAAAATGAAAAATACACTAGATGCTGAGAACTCTTTATGAAACCACATTTGTAGGATGAGTATTGAACGAAGATTAATGTGTTATTTTCAGCTTCTACATCATTGATTTAAAAATTTATTCTCTAAATCCCACTGCTGGATTAAACACTAATATATATTTGGATGGCTTGCTTGCTTGCCAGTATTATTTTTTCCCTATTGAGATTACATATTAATGGAAGGGAACAATTTTTAATTCAAATGTAGCTTGCTTTGCACACCATGTGTGTTTCTGAAAGTGTGACACACTAAATTGAGTAAAATAGATTTTTCCGTTGAATTTTAAATTAGCGATTACATCCTTTGTTTTAATTTCTGACCGATTTTCAGTTGCTCTTTGGATACAAAACAAGATCCTTAGAATATTAGGTGGCCTCTATGTGCTCAAGACTCAGCTGACATTTAGAGATCATCTCACAGTGCTCTGCTCTTCTGACACCGGAAACCTGGCCTTATGTCAAAACCTAATTCTTTAGACTCAGTGTTTTTCCACTTATTGTCTGAAACATTAATTCTCTAACACTACCTGCTTTATTTTTTCCATCGAGTACATTGCTTGCTTAATTGTCCATCATTTCCTGACTAGAAAGTAGGCTTCAAAAATGCGTTGATTTTAGTTTCTCTTTCTTCACTGCTGAGTCTCCAGCATCTAGATCCGTACTGGCTCTACAGTATGCACTCAGAAAAAAATAATGAATGAACGATTCCTTATCTTGGAATACCAGTTTCCCTTCTCTATACCAAGCCATCCTCTATTCATCGTTCAAATTCCAGGTTAAATGTCACTTTTTCAAGCCACCTTTTTTTGACACCCAAGACAAAATCAAATTATCTACAATCTGTTCTGACAGTTCTCTCTCCACAGCACTTATTAAAACTTTAACTTATAAAGTCTGTTATTTGTGGGATAAGTTGCTTACTGCCTGTCTTCTCTCCAACCTGTAAAATGCCTTCATCTTGTTCTTAATCACGTCCTCACTGTCTACCATAATGCCCGGCACAGAGGTGCTCCATGCATAGCTGTTGAATGAAACTATGGATAGATGGGTGACTAAGCCGCTCATTATAACTTTCCGTCCCTCTGTTCTACTTGTTCAATGTTCTCTCAACAAAAATACAGTGTCTCGTGAGCCAGAAAGGAATGTTTTTTCTATACTAGACAGGTTCTTATTTAAACATACCCTTTTATGGACTCAGTAATGCTTGTATGATCTCTGAAAGTTGATACCTCATACCAGCCTCTTTACTCCCCCTGTTATTTAATTAAATAAATGCTCTGTGAGTTTCTCCTGGGAAAGGTCATGTAAACAGCAGAAAGACCAAAAGCTTTAGACAAACGGATCTTTCACACTCACTACCTATGTGAACTTGCCCAAGTCGCCAGCTGAGCCGGGTTGTTGATCTGCCAGAGTAGCGGCAGAACCTGTTCTGTGTGGTTGATGTAGGGGTTGTAAAGAACACCTGTGGTGTGCTTGCCATACAGTAGGTGCTCAAATATGGCACCCGTTACTACTATTACTATAAGCTGAGCTCCCAGATGGCAGCCTATAGTTGCATTCCCAGGACTTTATGTGTAGAATACTCTCAGTAAACTTTGGTTAAACTGACCAGCAGAACATGTGCGATTTCTCCACTCTCAAAGGGCTTAAAATCTAAGCAAGAAAATAAGTTCCAAAACAGATTTATGAACCATTTAGATAATAACAAAAGATAATGCTTATTATAGTGTAATATACACAAGATTAGATGTATTACAGTTCATAAGTGCTTTGGATGGCCAAGCAGGAAATGGTTAGAGGTGGCAGGCTGTAGTTACTGGGAAATTATAAGCTCACATGTCTGTGTGTCTAAGATATAGGACAGTCAGCCTCTTATAAAAATTTCCAATTTCTTTGTCAAGGTGCAATGCTGGATCTACCAATGTTGGGTAAAATGGATTGGACTGATGCTTCTGGGTTGGTGTGATGGCAGACAAAAGTGGGTTATTGGTCTTGAGTAGCAAGGTGTGTCTGTCATAGTAATGGATGCTCCCCCCCTTTAATAATCAGTGGGTAGCTAGTGATCACAAATAGGTCCTGATGGCAGTGGGTAATGTTGCTCAAATAGGTCTGTGTTATGTGGAGGACATCATAGCCCTGGAAAACTAGGACACAACTCAGTCCCATATCCACGTCTTTGTAGCACGCTCTGCACAGATTTTCCGTTGAACTGCATCATCCATAATCATTACCCATCCTTTCATCTTAACCAAATTCTGTGTTTGCAGCTCTAATAGATGGGACTGAGATATTGAAAAGGAACAAAAGAATGTTGCTTTTCTCTAAGACAGTCTTTCCCTTTTGTTACTGAGATGTCTCTGCAAAGGCATCTGATATAGATCCAAACACAAGGACACCCCATTAAAGGCTTTGTATGTAGTAGCAGTTGAGAAGGAAATGGCAACCCTCTCCAGTATTCTTGCCTGGAGAATCCCATGGTCAGAGGAGCCTGGCAGGCCACGGTCCCTGGGATCGCAAGAGTCAGATACGACTTAGCAACTAAACATAGAGAGATACTAACAGTGACACTGAATTGAATGTGGTCACCAAACATACTCCAAAGTCCCCACGTTAGGAAAAGAGATGCTCCTGGCCTCCCTCACTTCAAGCCGTGGTGAGGGGGGAGGGTGATCTAGAATCCACCCATGCCCACTGGCAGCCGGCACACACCAACCTGCCCAGTCTACATCTGCAGCGACACACCCAGTCAGACCAGGTGCTCTAAAAATAAGCCACTTGCCATCACACCTGCATCACAGGGGCAGACAGATGTCCCTGCAAGCCGGTGCTCCACCCCCCCTCAACCCGCACCATGCACCCCGGGGCGAACCTACCTGAATATTCTTATTCACAGAGACCTGACCCTGTGCTCATACGCACTCACAGACAAAAACACACAGAACGCACGTGTGGAACACCGGCATCTGTCTTCCAGGCCAGGTCGGCAAGGCGCACGTACATTACACACTGGCTTTCAGGGAAAAAGTGGAAACGGTGACAGACTTTATTCTTTTGGGCTCCAAAATCACTGCAGATGGTGACTGCAGCCATGAAATTAAAAGACGCTTACTCCTTGGAAGAAAAGTTATGACCAACCTAGACAGCATATTAAAAAGCAGAGACATTACTTTGCCAACAAAGGTCTGTCTAGTCAAAGCTATGGTTTTTCCAGCGGTCATGTATGGATGTGAGAGTTGGATTGTGAAGAAGGCTGAGCACCAAAGAAGTGATGCTTTTGAACTGTGGTGTTGGAGAAGGCTCCTGAGAGTCCCTTGGACGGCAAGGAGATCCAACCAGTCCATTCTGAAGGAGATCAGCCCTGGTGTTCTTTGCAAGGAATGATGCTAAAGCTGAAATTCCAGTACTTTGGCCACCTCATGCAAAGAACTGACTCATTGGAAAAGACTCTGAAGCTGGAAAGATTGGAGACAGGAGGAGAAGCGGACGACAGAGGATGAGATGGCTGGATGGCATCACCGACTCGATGGACGTGGGTTTGGGTGGACTCCGGGAGTTGGTGATGGGCAGGGAGGCCTGGCGTGCTGCGGTCCATGGGGTCGCAAAGAGTAGGACACGACTGAGCGACTGAACCGGACTGAGCGAACGGAACTTCGGCCCCGCACTAGACCCCCGACAGCGGTCTGCGCTTCTCTGAGCCCGCATCAAACCGGTCACTGGCCCCGGGCGAGGCCCCAGCGTGCGTACAGCAGCCCCGGGCTGCGGCCCGGCGGCCTTTCCAGCTCTTTCCTTCTCTTTCCTCCCGATGCCCGCGGCCCGGGCGGGGCCGCCGCGCCCGCCGGCGGTGCCCTCCCCTCCCGGCGCGCGGGGCGGGCCCAGCCGCCAGGAAATGCCCGGGAGAGGGAGTCACCTGCGCCCGACGGCGTGTGGACTCGGGGGCGCCGCCTCCCCGGGCCTGGCCGAGACCCGGGCGCACGTCGCTCACCTGCTGGCAGGCGCGCCCGGAGCCCCGCGCTCCCCGAGCCCCGCGGACCGCTGCCCGGCCGCCCAGCACCATGAGCAAGTTGGGCAAGTTCTTCAAAGGCGGAGGCTCCTCCAAGAGCCGCGCGGCCCCCAGCGCCCAGGAAGCTCTGGCCCGACTGCGGGAGACGGAGGAGATGCTGGGCAAGAAGCAGGAGTACCTGGAAGGCCGCATCCAGAGAGAGCTCAGCCTGGCCAGGAAGCACGGCACGCAGAACAAACGAGGTAGGCAGCCCCCTGCCCCGGGGCAGACCCGTCCGCCGGCACCTGGCCCGGCCTTTCTGGGAACGGTGGTGATCCCCCGGGCCGGGCTGAGCGCAGCCCCATCCTCGATGGCGAAAGAGGAAGACACACCAAAAATCTCAGTGATCAAGACGAATCGCATTTTAAGGGCAATCTTTAGAAAGCTCAAAGTTGACACAGACGCATCTGTAGTGAACAAAACACCAGCATTTAAAGTAAAGACCGGATTGGTGTTGCTGGTTCTTTTCTTTTGCCGTTGGCTCCTATGTGTTCTGGAGAAGGAAATGGAAACCCACTCCAGTGTTCTTGCCTGGAGAATCCCATGGACAGAGGAGCCTGGTGGGCTGCAGTCCAGGGGTCGTAAAGAGTCGGACAGGACTGAGTGACTGAGACACACACCTGTGTGTTCTGTACAGAATTTTAAAAAAATCAAATTCATTTTAAAATGGGATGTTTTGTTCCTCATCGAGTTTTTTACCTTAATTTTGAATTTCAAAAATATTCCAATAAAATCTTACTTACCTTGGTTATAAGACGCTTTAAAGTTTGCCCCTGGCTTGTCTCACCCTTGACCAGTCCTGCTGACTCCAGCAGCACATATCAACTTTTCTGCCCTGTGTTTGTGTTTTGAATCACACAGTTTACCTTGCCAGTAAACCTCCGGGAAGCTTATTCTGGTGTGTTCCGGTTCCCTTCCCTTGAAGACTTTAGTTGGTGGTGTCGTTGAGATAAGAAAAATAACAAGTCAGAGACTTCAGTATCAACTCTGCCACCGGCTCTCGCCGCTTGGGAAGGACTGAGTCAGTAGTGATTCTGGGCGCGTGTTTTGCACCTTGAGCCCTTCGCTCTCTGCCAGGGCGAATTGCTTTCTTCCGTGAACGGCTCTCGGTAGAGACCGAGCCTAGACAGTCCCGTGGCGCGTATAAAAACCCAGCAAGAAGCTGAAATGATTTGCTCTTGTAACACAAGGTCAGTGGCAGACCCAGAAACAGGGCTGGCAATTCAGGACTCTGCTCACCACCAAACCCTGAACTTGCATCCTCAAGAAGTTAGGCTTTCTGAGTCATAATGAAACCTTGGGAAGGTTTAGTTCGCCCTAAATGACCCTTCCGTTGTTTAATGCTGGAAGGGAATCATGTCTTGGAATTGCCCTTGAAAGTCTTGCTCGCCCCCAAAATGTGCCCGCTACATTTGTGCCCATTTTGTAACCAACAATAAAGAAACCAAGTTTCATTTTCCTCTGCTCTTGGGTACAACACTCGTCCCCATTATGGCCTGTTTTAGAGTTAAGTGCTGGTTTCTATTTTTATTTCATGTCTGAAAATATTTTGGGATGTTATTCAATGGCAGTTTATGCAGAGAGACTCTGACATTAAGACTTCCTAAAAAGCCATTGGTTGTTCTTTTCCTGGGTCCTTCCTCTTTGCTTTGATAGGCACTCTGACATTTGCTTAGTGTCTGTCAAGGTTTTGTTTTGTTTTGTTATCCATTTGGATCTGTATCCATTTGTAGCTTTATCCACAGTGGTTAAGTAAATATTGGCTTAAAAAATCTGAAAAAAAAAATCTGCTTTTGTGAAGTGGTAGAAATATATATTTGCTTTCAGAAGAAAATAATGTAAAATAATATAGAAATGTTCTTGAGGTGGCAATACACTAAAGTGTCTCTAAGTAGACTTTATAAAGATTCACACACACAAAGACAACACTAATAAGAACGTCAATCTAACTTCCTTAAATCAGAGTAGCTACAGATGTAAGTCTCAAGTTCAAATATTAATAATCAATTGATGTCACAAAGGCCATTTATCTTTTGTCATTTATCCATGGGACCTTCACTGGTGTGGCCCTCACCTGGTTCTTCAGTGAGCCTGCAATAGGAAGAGTGTGGTTGGTGTGAGGCCATCTGTAATCTAAGCTATGAAGGAATCCAGTCATAGACCATGCGTTGGAAACACTGTCAGTATCAGCATCTTCCAAATAAACCAAGTAACTTCACATCCTCATGGCTACTATTTTCCATTAGCCACTAAGAAATATTTTCACACACGTAATAAAGCTAAATATACTTACTACTAAAAGGGCCTTGTGCTACACAATGTCAGTGTTAGATTGGCTGTAAATTACCTGGTAATCAGAGTGACATATGTCCCTGCAGTTAAAATTTTACTTCTAGAGGTGGTTAGTCCGATAACATGCTGTCAAGAACACTCATTGGGTGGCCAGTTAATATCATTTCAGAAAGGGCCACACTCCCAGACAGAACAATTAAAAAAAAAAAAAACACGTTTTATTTTGTATTGGAGACTAGCCGATAACAATGTTATGATAGTTTCAAGTGAACAGCTAAGGGACTCAGCCACACGTATCCACGTATCCGCTCTCCCCCAGACTCCCCTCCCCTCCCGGCTGCCACGTAACGCTGAGCAAAGCTCCCTGTGCTCTACAGCAGGCCCCTGTTGGTTGTCCACTTTAAATGTAGCCGTGCGTAGACGTCAAGTCCAAACCCTCGCTATGGCTTCCTCCTATTCTTATCCCTCTGGCAGCCATAACTGCTTTCTCTAAGTCTGGGAGTTTGTTTCTGTCTCGTAAATAAGTTCATTTGTATCATTTCTTTTTAGATTCTTTTTTAGAGTTCTTTTTATATTCTGCATATAGAGAATATCATACTATGTCTCCTTCTTTTTGTTACTTCACTCACTATGACAATCTCTAGGTCCATCCTTGTTGCTGCAAATGGTGTTATTTCACTCTTTTTAATGGCTGAGTAATATTCCACTCCAGAAGGAAATGGCAGCCCCCAGCAGTGTTCTTGCCTGGGAGATCCCATGGGCAGAGGAGCTTGGCAGGCTCGAGCCCATTGGATTGCAAAAGCTTGGATACAACTGAGTGATGAAACAATAAGAACGACGTTTCCTTGTATATATGCACCCCTTTCCTTGTATATATGCACCCCTTTCTTCTGGACCCTTTCCTCTGTCAGGGGGCATTATTTAGGCTGCCTCTTCATCTTGGCTGTTGTAAACAGTGCTGCAGGGGACATTGCACGTTCCTGGCCAGTCCACAGTCTTCCATGACCTCCACAACAGAAGTTTTGACCGTTAGCATCCTCAATGTCAAAAATGGGTTTTATTGGTAAAATGAGTAACTGTTATATTAGCATAATTAACGTTAGAAATGGGACCTCATTGGTGAAATTGTGGATATCCTAAACATGTGGGTTGGCTCTGAGTTTAGAGGTACTTCCTTGCTCGCAATGTAAGGACAGGCATTAGGGATCTAACATTAGGATGGTGCCTGGGGCTTGGTTGGATCAGTGCACTGTCCAGTCCTGGGTTCAGGTGGGTGTCTGACCTTCCATAGAGCATAGCACCCTGCCCGTGAAGGTCACTGTCTATGTTCATATCATGTATATTGGACTAAAGACGTGGAGCTGGGGCTTCAGTGAGCTCATAAAACTGGTTGACAGACTGTTTTGGCCAAGATGTGTCTGTTTAATAGGCCTGTCTGCAGATCTGAGTCTGAAGCTTGCTTTCACTGTAACTCAGAACAAGGCCGTGCAGTGGTGCCTAATGCTCCCTCCAGACTTTTGTGGCAGGGACCATGTTCTGCCTAAACGAGCCTGAGTGAAAACAACCATGGTATCAAGGCCCTGTTGCTCTGAAAGAGTGACATTTGGAAGCAAGGTCTATAGTTTGGTTAAAAACTCGAGAAGAGTAGAAATTCTTTAGTACAGTTCATTTAGATTACTATGATAGAACTCCTTTAGAACTAGCGATCTGCTTTGTGGAAAAGCACATTTTTTAGATACCACTTAATTCCTTTTTCTGCTTCTGCTGAGGACTGTCCTTGAGAGCAATCTTCAATCCTGGCTGTATGTGAGAGTCGCCCTGATGCTCGGAGGATCCCACCCCCACAGATTCTAGTGTAACTGGCTGGAGTGGGGCTGGGACGTCAGTTTTTGAAAGTGCCTCTGGGGGTGACTCTGCCCTGTGGCCAGGGTTAAGGATGAGGAAACTAAATCTGTGGTCATGTTAATGGGGTGGAAATACAAGTGCTTCCTAGCCGTTTTTATATCATGGCACCCGTGAGCACTGACATTTGTCTGTGTCTCTGGGATAACCAAGGACCAGCAGCTTGAGGACTTATTAAAAAATTGTTTTTATTCATTTATTTTAAAAACTTTATTCTAGTATAGTTGCTTTACAACGTTGTGTTAGTTTCTACTGTAAGGCAAAGTGAATCGGCTATATATATATATATCGGAGAAGGCAATGGCACCCCACTCCAGTACTCTTGCCTGGAGAATCCCAGGGAGGGGGAGCCTGGTGGGCTGCCGTCTATGGGGTTGCACAGAGTTGGGCACAACTTGCTGCTAATTCGCTTCAGAAGTCGCTCAGTCCTGTCCGACTCTCAGCGACCCCATGGACTGCAGCCCACCACGCTCCTCCATCCCTGGGATTCTCCAGGCAAGAGTGCTGGAGTGTGGTGCCAGGGCCTTCTCCGATATATATATCTATATACACACACACATATTCCCTCTTTTTTGGATTTCCTTCCCATTTAAGTGAAGTTCTCTGTGTTATTCAGTAGGTTCCCACTCGTTATCTATTTTTAAAAAATGCTTCTTAATTGGAGGGTAGTTGCTTTACAGTTTGTGATGGTTTCTGCCGTGTATCAGCATGAACCAGGCACAGGTGTTCACGTGTCCCCTCCCTCGGGGGCCCCGTCGCATCCTACCCTCCAGGCATTCGCAGGGCTGGGGTGGGGCCTCTGTGTCACCCAGCAAGCTCCCACCCGCCGCCTCTGTTACGCGTGGCCGAGTGTGTGTGTTTGCGCGCTGCTCTCTCAGTCTGCCCCACCCTCTCCCTCCCCGCCGTGTACACAAGTCTGTGCTCCGCGTCTGCATCCGCACTGCAAACGGACAGTGACACCCGCGTGTCCAAGGACTCTCGACCCCCAAGCGGGGGCCTCGGGGTTTCAGTGCCTTGCAGCCCCCTCCTGCCGCCCGGGTCGGTGGAACCCTTAGACCCTAGGTCCCGGTTCTAACCTCCCTTACGAGGCTTTTCTTTTCTTTCTTTTTTTAAAAGCTAGTATCATTAAGAGATGGTCACGGGGATTCGCCTGACTGTAGTACAGCTCTTCAGCTTCCATCAGACGTGTAAACGTTTGACAGAAGGAAACTGGGCGTTGTAGTCGGGGGCCTGGGCGTCCGCGCACGTAGCCCTGTGTGACCCTGGCCCGGTCCTGCACTGGGAAGCTGGGCCGGCCCGAGTCTCGGGCTCCTCCGCTGCGTGAAGCTGATAAGGCTGGTCCTCAGGGCTGAGGGCGCCTGCCTTTGCCGCGGAAAGCCCTGAACTCCGTGCTCCGTAAGCACCCGCCTTCGCGATGCGGCGGTTTGTTAAAGGTGAGGGCGGCTGCACGCGGGCTGTCTGGCTTTCTGAGCCGACGGGGAGCGCAGCCGCGGGCCGCGCGGGCCGCCCCGGCCGCCTGTGCTGCAGCCCCGGGCCTGTCCTGCCTCGCGCCTCGCCGGGGGCCGCTGGCGCCGGCGTCGGGCCCGCTCCGGCCTCCGCTCCCCGCGTAATCGCATTTTAAGGGCAATCTTTAGAAAGCTCAAAGTTGACACAGACGCATCTGTAGTGAACAAAACACCAGCATTTAAAGTAAAGACCGGATTGGTGTTGCTGGTTCTTTTCTTTTGCCGTTGGCTCCTATGTGTTCTGGAGAAGGAAATGGAAACCCACTCCAGTGTTCTTGCCTGGAGAATCCCATGGACAGAGGAGCCTGGTGGGCTGCAGTCCAGGGGTCGTAAAGAGTCGGACAGGACTGAGTGACTGAGACACACACCTGTGTGTTCTGTACAGAATTTTAAAAAAATCAAATTCATTTTAAAATGGGATGTTTTGTTCCTCATCGAGTTTTTTACCTTAATTTTGAATTTCAAAAATATTCCAATAAAATCTTACTTACCTTGGTTATAAGACGCTTTAAAGTTTGCCCCTGGCTTGTCTCACCCTTGACCAGTCCTGCTGACTCCAGCAGCACATATCAACTTTTCTGCCCTGTGTTTGTGTTTTGAATCACACAGTTTACCTTGCCAGTAAACCTCCGGGAAGCTTATTCTGGTGTGTTCCGGTTCCCTTCCCTTGAAGACTTTAGTTGGTGGTGTCGTTGAGATAAGAAAAATAACAAGTCAGAGACTTCAGTATCAACTCTGCCACCGGCTCTCGCCGCTTGGGAAGGACTGAGTCAGTAGTGATTCTGGGCGCGTGTTTTGCACCTTGAGCCCTTCGCTCTCTGCCAGGGCGAATTGCTTTCTTCCGTGAACGGCTCTCGGTAGAGACCGAGCCTAGACAGTCCCGTGGCGCGTATAAAAACCCAGCAAGAAGCTGAAATGATTTGCTCTTGTAACACAAGGTCAGTGGCAGACCCAGAAACAGGGCTGGCAATTCAGGACTCTGCTCACCACCAAACCCTGAACTTGCATCCTCAAGAAGTTAGGCTTTCTGAGTCATAATGAAACCTTGGGAAGGTTTAGTTCGCCCTAAATGACCCTTCCGTTGTTTAATGCTGGAAGGGAATCATGTCTTGGAATTGCCCTTGAAAGTCTTGCTCGCCCCCAAAATGTGCCCGCTACATTTGTGCCCATTTTGTAACCAACAATAAAGAAACCAAGTTTCATTTTCCTCTGCTCTTGGGTACAACACTCGTCCCCATTATGGCCTGTTTTAGAGTTAAGTGCTGGTTTCTATTTTTATTTCATGTCTGAAAATATTTTGGGATGTTATTCAATGGCAGTTTATGCAGAGAGACTCTGACATTAAGACTTCCTAAAAAGCCATTGGTTGTTCTTTTCCTGGGTCCTTCCTCTTTGCTTTGATAGGCACTCTGACATTTGCTTAGTGTCTGTCAAGGTTTTGTTTTGTTTTGTTATCCATTTGGATCTGTATCCATTTGTAGCTTTATCCACAGTGGTTAAGTAAATATTGGCTTAAAAAATCTGAAAAAAAAAATCTGCTTTTGTGAAGTGGTAGAAATATATATTTGCTTTCAGAAGAAAATAATGTAAAATAATATAGAAATGTTCTTGAGGTGGCAATACACTAAAGTGTCTCTAAGTAGACTTTATAAAGATTCACACACACAAAGACAACACTAATAAGAACGTCAATATAACTTCCTTAAATCAGAGTAGCTACAGATGTAAGTCTCAAGTTCAAATATTAATAATCAACTGATGTCACAAAGGCCATTTATCTTTTGTCATTTATCCATGGGACCTTCACTGGTGTGGCCCTCACCTGGTTCTTCAGTGAGCCTGCAATAGGAAGAGTGTGGTTGGTGTGAGGCCATCTGTAATCTAAGCTATGAAGGAATCCAGTCATAGACCATGCGTTGGAAACACTGTCAGTATCAGCATCTTCCAAATAAACCAAGTAACTTCACATCCTCATGGCTACTATTTTCCATTAGCCACTAAGAAATATTTTCACACATGTAGTAAAGCTAAATACACTTACTACTAAAAGGGCTTTGTGCTACACAATGTCAGTGTTAGATTGGCAGTAAATTACCTGGTAATCAGAGTGACATATGTCCCTGCAGTTAAAGTTTTACTTCTAGAGGTGGTTAGTCCAATAACATGCTGTCAAGAATACTCATTGGGTGGCCAGTTAATATCATTTCAGAAAGGGCCACACTCCCAGACAGAACAATTAAAAAAAAACAAAACTTTTTATTTTGTATTGGAGACTAGCCGATAACAATGTTATGAGAGTTTCAGGTGAACAGCAAACGGACTCAGCCACACATATCCACGTATCCACGTATCCACGTATCCACGTATCCATGTATCCACGTATCCGCTCTCCCCCAGACTCCCCTCCCCTCCCGGCTGCCACGTAACGCTGAGCAAAGCTCCCTGTGCTCTACAGCAGGCCCCTGTTGGTTGTCCACTTTAAATGTAGCTGTGCGTAGACGTCAAGTCCAAACCCTCGCTATGGCTTCCTCCTATTCTTATCCCTCTGGCAGCCATAACTGCTTTCTCTAAGTCTGGGAGTTTGTTTCTGTCTCGTAAATAAGTTCATTTGTATCATTTCTTTTTAGATTCTTTTTTAGAGTTCTTTTTATATTCTGCATATAGAGAATACCATACTATTTCTCCTTCTTTTTGTTACTTCACTCACTATGACAATCTCTAGGTCCATCCTTGTTGCTGCAATGGCATTATTTCACTCTTTTTAACGGCTGAGTAATATTCCACTCCAGAAGGAAATGGCAGTCCACACCAGTGTTCTTGCCTGGGAGATCCCATGGGCAGAGAAGCTTGGCAGGCTCGAGCCCATTGGATTGCAAAAGCTTGGATACAACTGAGTGACGAAACAACAAGAACGACGTTTCCTTGTATATATGCACCCCGTCTTCTGGACCCTTTCCTCTGTCAGGGGGCATTATTTAGGCTGCCTCTCCGTCTTGGCTGTTGTAAACAGTGCTGGAGGGGACATTGCACATTCCTGGCCAGTCCACATTCTTCCATGACCTCCACAACAGAAGTTTTGACCGTTAGCATCCTCAATGTCAAAAATGGGTTTTATTGGTAAAATGAGTAACTGTTATATTAGCATAATAAACGTTAGAAATGGGACCTCATTGGTGAAATTGTGGATATCCTAAACATGTGGATTGGCTCAGAGTTTAGAGGTACTTCCTTGCTCGCAATGTAAGGACAGGCATTAAGGATGTATGAGGTGTATAACTAACATTAGGGTGGTGCCTGGGGCTTGGTCGGATCAGTGCAGTGTCCAGTCCTGGGTTCAGGTGGGTGTCTGACCTTCCACAGAGCATAGCACCCTGCCCGTGAAGGTCACTGTCTATGTTCATATCACGTATATTGGACTAAAGACGTGGAGCTGGGGCTTCAGTGAGCTCATAAAACTGGTTGACAGACTGTTTTGGCCAAGATGTGTCTGTTTAACAGGCCTGTCTGCAGATCTGAGTCTGAAGCTTGCTTTCACTGTAACTCAGAACAAGGCCGTGCAGTGGTGGCTAATGCTCCCTCCAGACTTCTCAGGCAGGGACCATGTTCTGCCTAAACGAGCCTGAGTGAAAACAACCATGGTATCAAGGCCCTGTTGCTCTGAAAGAGTGACATTTGGAAGCAAGGTCTATAGTTTGGTTAAAAACTCGAGAAGAGTAGAAATTCTTTAGTACAGTTCATTTAGATTACTATGATAGAACTCCTTTAGAACTAGCGATCTGCTTTGTGGAAAAGCACATTTTTTAGATACCACTTAATTCCTTTTTCTGCTTCTGCTGAGGACTGTCCTTGAGAGCAATCTTCAATCCTGGCTGTATGTGAGAGTCGCCCTGATGCTCGGAGGATCCCACCCCCACAGATTCTAGTGTAACTGGCTGGAGTGGGGCTGGGACGTGTTTTTGAAAGAGCCTCTGGGGGTGACTCTGCCCTGTGGCCAGGGTTAAGGATGAGGAGACTAAATCTGTGGTCATGTTAATGGGGTGGAAATACAAGTGCTTCCTAGCCGTTTTTATATCATGGCATCCGTGAGCACTGACATTCGTCTGTGTCTCTGGGATAACCAAGGACCAGCAGCTTGAGGACTTATTAAAAAATTGTTTTTATTCATTTATTTTAAAAACTTTATTCTAGTATAGTTGCTTTACAACGTTGTGTTAGTTTCTACTGTAAGGCAAAGTGAATCGGCTATATATATATATATCGGAGAAGGCAATGGCACCCCACTCCAGTACTCTTGCCTGGAGAATCCCAGGGAGGGGGAGCCTGGTGGGCTGCCGTCTATGGGGTTGCACAGAGTTGGGCACAACTTGCTGCTAATTCGCTTCAGAA
>SJYX01024564.1:41944-81032 GCA_006410675.1 Oreotragus oreotragus
AGCCCACTCCAGGGTTCCGGCCTGGCGAATCCCAGGGACGCGGGAGCCTGGTGGGCTGCCGGCTCTGGGGTCGCACAGAGTCGGACACGGCTGAAGCGACTCAGCAGCAGCAAACGGGGGGCACCGTCTCCGCTCTGCTTTGCCGTCATCCGTCCCTCTGTCTCTCGCCTCCGCCTGCCGCCGCTCAGAGGACGGAAACGTCCCCCGCCTCCCGCATGAGGCCTGTGAGGCAACATTTCCCGAGCCCCTGGCACGGCCTTCCAGGCACCCGCATTAGCTTCCAGCAGGAAAGCCGCAGGGTCCTGTAACTCCACAGTCATCGAGAAGGCCCCCCGGGGCCCCCGGTGTTCAGATCGACCCCACGCATCTCAGAATGAAGCGTTCTATTGGTCTCTGGTTGTCCGATTGTTTTCACCGCACTATGCTCGGAGCCAGGGAAAGGAACTTTATTCCTGGAGCACAGTTGTGTCCGACTCTTTGCGACCCCGTGGACTGCGGCCCACCAGCTCCTCCGTCCACGGGATTCTCACGCTAGAATCCTGGAGTGGGCTGCCGCGCCCTCCTCCAGGGGATCTTCCTGACCCAGGGATCAAACCTGCGTCTNTCTGGGGTCGCACAGAGTCGGACACGGCTGAAGCGACTCAGCAGCAGCAAACGGGGGGCACCGTCTCCGTCATCCGTCCCTCTGTCTCTCCCCTCCGCTTGCGTCCACCACCTCCCGCATGAGGCCTGTGAGGCAACATTTCCCGAGCCCCTGGCACGGCCTTCCAGGCACCCGCTTTAGCTTCCAGCAGGAAAGCCGCAGGGTCCTGTAACTCCACAGTCATCGTGAAGGGCCCCCGGGGCCCCCGGTGTTCAGATCGCCCCCACGCATCTCAGAATGAAGCGTTCTGTTGGTCTCTGGTTGTCCGATTATTTTCACCACACTATGCTCGGAGCCAGGGAAAGGAACTTTATTCCTGGAGCACCAGGGGCACAGTCGGGTCCGACTCTTTGCGACCCCGTGGACTGCGGCCCACCAGCTCCTCCGTCCATGGGATTCTCACGCAAGAATCCTGGAGTGGGCTGCCGCGCCCTCCTCCAGGGGATCTTCCTGACCCAGGGATCAAACCTGCGTCTCCTGCATTGGCAGGTAGATTCTTTACCGCTGAGCCACCTGGGAAGGCCCTAAAAACAGTATCTAGGTTTTATTCTCCCGTCGACTGCCTCGCTCTCTCCTGGAAAAGGCAGATCAATATAAATGTGACACTTTCTTAACCTCTATCCACAATTTCCCTCTCTCACCTCAGGAGCCCGCCGGGCTTTACCCCCTGGTGTCTGTTATGTGTGTTAAGTCGCTGCAGTCCTGTTCACTCTTTGCGANAGAATCCTGGAGTGGGCTGCCGCGCCCTCCTCCAGGGGATCTTCCTGACCCAGGGATCAAACCTGCGTCTCCTGCATTGGCAGGTAGATTCTTTACCGCTGAGCCACCTGGGAAGGCCCTAAAAACAGTATCTAGGTTTTATTCTCCCGTCGACTGCCTCGCTCTCTCCTGGAAAAGGCAGATCAATATAAATGTGACACTTTCTTAACCTCTATCCACAATTTCCCTCTCTCACCTCAGGAGCCCGCCGGGCTTTACCCCCTGGTGTCTGTTATGTGTGTTAAGTCGCTGCAGTCCTGTTCACTCTTTGCGACCCCATGGACTGCAGCCCGCCAGCTCCTCTGTCCATGGGATTCTCGAGGCAAGAATCCTGGAGTGGGTTAGCATTTCCCCCTCCAAGGGATCTTTTTGACCCAGGGATCGAACCCATGCCTCCTGCATCTTCTGCGTTGGCAGGCAAGTTCTTTACTGAGACCTAGAATACCTGAACCAGCCCTGGGAGCTCTATTCACTTAAGCTGTAATTTTAAAAACTTCTTTCTTTCCTAATACCTCCTTCTCCCCTCTGAGCCCTGGCAAGGGTCCTGCATAGATTGACACACTCACTTACACACATAGGTACAGACCAGCTCAGAGTTGTGTCTCTTTTTTGCTGACACAGTTTATGTTTGTATCTGCTTTTTTCAGATGCCATATTAGTTGGTTTTTCTTCAACTGGACATGGAAAGAGTTAAAAAAAAAATCCCAGCCAGAGTTACCCTTGCCCCTTTATTTAAATCAATATGTTAAGCTTGCATTCCGTGTTTTATGTCTATTCAATTCATCTTATTTTCAGTTGTCTTAAAATTAAGATTTTTAAACTGCAATTTCATTGTCTTATGTATGAGACATAAGACGTATTGACAAACCAGTCAATCTTAAGGGAAAACAATTCTGAATACTCGTTGGAAGGACTGAAACTCCAGTATTTTGATCATCTGATGTGATGACTATTGGAAAAGTCCCCGATGCTAGGAAAGATTGAGGGCAGAAGGAGAAGAGGGAATCAGAGGATGAGACGGCTGGATGGCATCACCGATGCAATGGACATGAACTTGGGCAAACTCTGGGAGATGGTGAGGGACAGAGAGGCCTGGCGTGCTGCAGTCCACAGGGCTGCAAAGAGCTGGAAACGACTGGGCGACTGAACAACAGAAACGACGTGTGAGCAAAGTCTTTTAGTTGAATCAGCCTCCTTTTGTTGTCGTTGTTGTCAAAGTATTTGTTAAAATATACTGAGTAAAACTTCCCACGTGGTGCTAGTGGTAAAGAATCGCCTGCCAGTTCAGGAGATGCAAGAGATTAGATCCCTGGGTCTGGAGGATCCTCTGGAGGAGGAAATGGCAACCCCCTCCAGTGTTCTCGCCTGAAAAATCCCATGGACAGAGGAGCCTGGCGGGCTGCAGTCCATGGGGTTGCAAAGAGACAGACACGACTGAAGGGGCTGCGCGCACGCGCACAAGGACAGAGCCTGGTGGATGCCCCTAGAGACGTCAGTCCAGGATCCTGTCTGCATGGAGCAACACTGTTTCATGTGAGACTCAGCTAAGGCGAGATTCAGCTCAGCACTCAGTGAGTTCAGGTACTCCTCTAGCTGTGAATACACCTGACCTCCATCTCTGGCCCATAGGTCTTACTCCTCTATTTTTCTCTTTTTCCTAACAATGCCTCAGCATACCTTGTGAATTATCTTCCTAAAACCAAACTATATTCACACGCCTCTGGTTCACAAATGCCAGTTTGTGAACAGTGTGTTAGCTTCATCAGGTTCACCTGGAGAGCTTTTAAGCTGCCCCAGCAGGGATTCTGAGATCTGGGATAAGCGGTGCTCATAGCGTACTGGGTGATTTTAATATATTTAAGGTTAGAAAGCCATGGGTGGTCCATATTTTTTCTTAGGGTCAGCTTTCAGTAACCCAAAGAAAAGAAGCCTAGGAGATTAGTTTCTGAACCCATCTTTCACCTTTGTGAACTTGAATTGACCTCTAGTTACCACTGGCTTCTCTTCTGCTTCCTCGGAAACTAGAGTATATAGTGCTCCTGTTCTAGAATCACTCTGTCAAGTACCTGTGGCACAAATTTTGACAGTTTGCTGATGTATTATAGTTCCTTATATGAAGCTAATTGTTACTATTTTTTGTATTATATAACATTTTATATATACAGTTAACTTTTTCCTTCATGAATTTGAAGCAATATTATAAATATAGGAGCATTCATTTGTTATTATTCTTCATCTAAATTCCACAAAGCTGAAAAAAAGACCACCTTATTTTAGGAAATATTTCCATTCAGCAAAAATATAATTTTCCATGACTTATGCTATCTTACAGTTTATTGAGTCAGCTACAATAAAATAGAATAAGATAGAAAAGTTACTACTAATACCATGATTATGCCAAAATCCCATGAGCTGTTGTAGCTTTAAAAAAACTATGCCAGGAGAAGACTCTGAGCTTGCCCTCAGGTGTACTTAGTATTATTAGTATGTTTCTCAGTATTTAGGACTACTTATTTCAGATCAGATTTTATTTTCAAGATAACAGAATAAAACACAACTCAAAACATGAGATATAAGACAAGAGCTCCACTTCTGAGTTTTAAAGTTTATGATGCCTTGCTTTGGGGCTTTGGTTTGGAAAGGACATAATTAATCCAATTTGGTATTCAATTTTTGTTATATGTTTAAGTACACATGAATTTATTTGTGCTTTTAAGGGACAAAATTATCATCAATGCTTAAAATATATAGATAATATTGAGGATTTATTTTTTAAAGTCACACTCTCAGTCCTCTGCTTTAGCAAACTGTAGTCAGAACTTTTAGTATATACTGGTAATTTTAGTTTCTCCTACTTTTTCTGTTGATAGAAGTTCTAACATACACAATTGGCTCAAAAATTTGCAGAAGGTGAAGGAACAAAAAAAAAAAAAAGAGTATGGGATAAACGTAAAGCAAATAGTAAACCATTTCCTGAGTAACTAATTTTCTTGTACCAGAGATTTTAATTACTTACCTCAAAGAAATGGTGCTAATGGGGAATTGTTGTTCCATTGCTAAGTCATAGCCAACTCTTTGTGACCCCATGGACTACAGCACATCAGGCTTCTCTGTTCTTCACTATCTCCTGGAGTTTGCTCACACTCATGTCTATTGAGTTGGTGGTACCATCCAACCATTTTATCCTCCACGGTCCCCTTCTCCTCCTGTTCTCAATCTTTCCCTGCATCAGGGGCTTTTCCAAACTCACTGGAAATATCTAGTACTTAGTCCGAAGTTTATATAGTTATACTTTAAAGCAGTAAGAACTCTTAAACCTGGGCCAGAGGCTTTCTCAGTCCACGCTAAGCCTTTGTCTCAAATAGTTCTCCCTTGTGGGTATTTCCAGTGAGAGGATGGGGAAAAGCTGAAGCCCCACCTGTCATCTGCTCTGTGCAGCCTCCGTCAGCGCTTCTGAATCCCGCAGTCTAGTGACTGAAATACCAACGGTGTAACTGCTACCCTCAGACAAAACAAGCTCTCCAAGAGCAATAAGCAGGAGTGGTGACTTTAGAAGTACAGGAAAGGAAAAGCGGGTTATTCTCTGCTAAAAGTTGGGAATCCCTGCATTAGAAGTTCTTTATTTGCAAATTAAAATTTAGAACCATCTGGTTTAAATGAATGAAGTTTACACTTTTGTATTTGGTTACGCATAAAAGAGACAATTGTGTGGCCAGACTTTTGGCAAGCACTTTGGATATTTCATTCTCTGTTTGAACGTGAGCTTCTAGCGAGCCTGTTTGCCTCTCACACACTGCTGCGTGCTGCTCGTCACAGTGGGTGTGCCTTTTTTGCTGTAACAGGAACTTGGTTCAGCAGCCTTTCTCAGGGAGCAGAGCTATTTACATGACCAGTTCTTTCCATCTATTTTGTTCATGTAAAGTGAAAGTCAATATAACCTTGGAGTTTGAAGAAAGATATTATCCTAACTCAGAACGTCTACTGTGTTAACTGCAGAAAGAAAAAAAGTTATGATTATGTTAAGCCAGTTTATATTGATATGTAGTTCAAAGATCGTATACCCAAGCGCCTATGTTTTATCATTTTTTGAGCAATTGGACTGCTTTATTTATGTGAACTATATTTGCTTATCGTTCATCACCAATGTCAAGTTAAATGTTTTATCTAAGAATCAGAGGTATTGATAGTGATAGCTTGCTTTGGGGATAGGAGCTATGGAGTGCTCCAGATTTGCTGATCACAGGATCCCTGGGGAAAATCATAGAGTCATAGGCAGTGGGAGCTGAAGGGGACTTTAGGGATAAAGTTTGTTGCTTGTCAGGATGCAAGGCACAGCGACAGTAGTTGGAAATATTGGTAATCACGTAAACAAGGAATGCTTACAAGTATAAAAGAGAGGCACATCACACACAGGTACATACACATACAGATGCGCACACGCATATACACATACGCACATACAGGTATGCACGTGCACACAGATGTACACACGCATGCATACATACATATGCACACGTATTCGTATACACAGACATATACACACCACACAGAATTACATCCTAGGTGCCCGTGTCCACCCTGTAAAATGAAGCATAATCAGCTGTTTCTGAATTTTTCTGCTCAATATTTGCTGGTTTCAGGTTTATACTTTTCTCCCTGTATTCTTGGCAATAGCAGGCCCACAGAGGTTACCAGTGTGTAAGGTTACCAGTAATGCTAGTAGCAAGAAGAAAACATTCATTCAATTGATTATATATTTAGCCTGGTCACTTAATTGGGTTTTTACAAAGAATATCAAGT
Source organism: Oreotragus oreotragus (assembly GCA_006410675.1). NCBI lineage: Eukaryota > Metazoa > Chordata > Mammalia > Artiodactyla > Bovidae > Oreotragus > Oreotragus oreotragus. Next base: position 48,147 of record SJYX01024564.1, read on the forward strand.
AGACCTTAATGAATAGTTTGGTATCGTGTTCCAACATCAAGTTAATTTATTTGCCTGGAAACTGACCTTGGAAGCAATTAATTATTTTAAAAAATAGGAATTTCAGTGGATATTTAAAATGAGTCTTTTATGCAAGCCTTTCTTCCTTTTTCGTCAACTCAAGCCTGATGGCACTTTGAGGTCATGACCTTCTCCTTTCACTTTTATCTCCTCTCATGATCTCTTGGTGACATCCCGACAGTAAGCACCCGCTCATCTCCGGAAGAGAGTCTGAGCTTTCTAGGAAGACAAGATGGACATTTCTATTGGAAAACAACTTCTCCCTCCCTTGTCTCTTTCTGTCTTTCTGCGGATGGATGAGGACGCCTCACTGTAACCTTTCACACCATACAATATTAATCAATACTCTTTTTTTTTCTTTTTACACAAAATCCAGCCCAACCTTACTAGCTGCTTAGTAACGTCCCTCTTCCAAATGCCCTTTCCTCAGAATGCCTCTTACTTACTTCGTCCAGGCTCATTCCTTTCCACTGGTTTCCAGGGCGTCTGCTTTGCCACTGTATAATCCGCTACATCATTTCTGTGGTCTAGTCTCCTTTTAACTTGCTGTTCATCCTTTTTTTCGTGACATTTAATATTGGTGAGAGCTCCGAAAATGGGATCTTGCTTATAAGTTTCAGCTAGTGTGGCAAGCTGGCGTGATTTGCTCTGGTGGCTAATGTAGCTCAGCCAGAAACTTTGCATCATCCAGGAGACTTGCAGTAGGGAAGAGGGTGGGGGGCCTTTGTGGAATAGCTTTCCTCGCTCATGGTCCTTACCGGGCTGTGTGTCTGAGAATGCGCGTAGAAGTGGCCCTGGCTTCATCTGCGTCACCCCCTCCGTGAGGGCGTCCCTCGCCCTCCGGAGAGTCGACGCGCTCCTCCGTGTACCTTGTGTGCCTCGTACTTGGCTCATTCTTTTCCTCTGCGCCTCCTCTGCTGCTTGAAGGGAGCGTGTTAGTCGCTCAGTCGGGTCCGACTCTTTGCGACCCCACGGACTGCAGCCTGCCAGGCTCCTCTGTCCATGGGATTCTCCAGGCAGGAATACTCGAGTGGGCTGCCATTTCCTTCTCCAGGGGATCTTCCTGAGCCAGGGATTGAACCCTCGTCTCCTGCATTGCAGGCAGACTGCTAGCCCTCTGAACCACCAGGGAAGTGAAGGAGGTACCTTATACACACTGGTATCCATGGGGACAGTTCTGTAAGATGGTACTGTTGCTGAATGATGGATAAGTGATTGAATGCCCATTTTTATCTTTTGCTTCCTCTGAGGTTGTAGCCTTCTTCGTCCCTGCAGGGGCCTAACACAATGATGGGCATTCGGTGATACTTCAGTGCACATTTGTGGAGTGACTGAAAATGAACAGATGAGGAATATATATATTAAATAAATATAATATATATATATATATTTTAATGAAGAAGGCCCGGGAGAATTCACTAAAGGCCTGGCCCTGGACAAGTAAATGAGTGTTAGAATTCTCTACTATTTCACTGGCTGTTTCCCATCTAACCTGTGACTTTGAAGAGAGACACTTTGTCTGTATTCCATTTATGGAATGTGCGTGGTGGTTCTTACTCAGATGGTGTTTTTTGACAACAATAACAAGGAGCCATAAACTGAAGGTACTGGGTAATGAATCAAGTGAGTTTTATATGAGTCACAGGACTTGCGTTAAAGTTTCTCATATAAAACAACACGATTATGAGACTTCTCAGTTAAAAACAAGAGAACCATAAGCAATTATGTGTGGCATACGTCAATTAAGCGCTGTCTAGGATGAAATCTTCGAGGCTTCGTCTTTTTAGGCCTTCTCCAGAAATCATCCATTCCTGGGAGAGAGGGGAGCTGTCATAATGCAGTTGCATATTTCACAAACAGTTTTGTCTATAGTCCCTGCTTTTTTCTTTTTTGCCACCTGATGGATGAAAAGGGACACATTTATACGCCTTGAATGAGCAAAGAACAAATCGACCTTTCTAACCGGGATGCCCTGTACCTTATCTGAGTGATGAAACTGCAGCTCTTTTCTGCTGTTTGAAGGTATTTTTTAGTGGGTGACTGAAAGCCTTCCTCCCCTGGCAATGTGCTGCAGTCGCACAGGGCTAGTTGAGTTTTGGTTCGAGCGGGTGATTCTTAACATTTCGGTCCCAAATGCTCAGCGCACTGTACAGGGAGGGCTCTTCTTGGTCCCTCGGCAGAGCGCACACAGCACACTGTCCTGCAACTCCATTGCCGAGGGAACGTCACTGTTCTGCAAGGAGACAAAACCCCTGCAAGCTTTTCCCCCTCAACCGAGTACAGCAGATTCCTTTGTTTTCAAAACAGCGTTCCCCAGGTTTCATCAGCTGCCGAAAACCACAGGTAGAAGCTTGGAAGATTGAGTTGCACATTTTACACAGGTTAAATTACAGGATTCTGAAAGTGTCCTTCTTTGCGAAATCTGGAGGCATGCTTCACTTGCAACAGTTGTTGCATGTCTTTGGAAAAAAACAAACAAACAGCTGTTTCTTTCCTAGATTGGTTATTAGGAAACAAAGTTAAAGCCTGTCCCATTTATAGTGGGCCCGTGGCATCATCATTTCATGAGAAACAGTTCACAGAGAGACTCCTGATATGTACACCTCTTGGCTCTTTGAAACAGAAGCCTCTTGTTTTGGTGCCTTAGCTTACTGTGCCGGATAGAAGCTACAAGGAGTGCCTGTTGTCCTGGGGCCCGGTCCAGCAGTGCAGACCTCATCCATTTGGCTCACGCAAGGTTTTTTTGAAAATGTAGCTTAGTTTTTAAATTTGAAGGATTTGGGATGCAAACCCAGATGTCTGGCTTGTTTTGAGCATGTGGAGGGCTGGGTGTGCAGCTTCATGGCAGCGGTGGGTGGGAGCCCAGCCGTGTTGCCTCCACGGGTCGGGCTCGATCTCTCCTGGTGGCCAGAGGGCCCACTTGTTCCTGCTGGCCCCCTGATGCTGGAGCCAGCGTCCACTGCCGTTTGTTGTCACTCTTGCCCTTTTATTGTGATAGTAGTGAAACACTGCGCTATCTCTTTCTCAAAGGTGAGCAAATGAAGAAAGCTTTTCCCGTTGACCTCTTTCTCAGTCACTTACCTTCATTACCTGCTGGCTTTCAGAATTTAGGATTTTGATTCAGGCCACTGTGTAGCTTGCGGTATGTGGATTATAGTGTAAGTTGAGACCTCACATACTGGTGAATTTTCAAATTTCTCCCAATTATTTTGAAGAGCCAAACCCATATGTGAACACAAACATTCAAAACTATGTCCAAACCAAAACTTATTAATTAAAAATATTGGCAAGGTTGGTATTAATTAAAAATATTGGCAAGGTTGGGATAAGGTTGGGCATGATAGCATGTGGCTTCCACCATGTGGTCTATCTTATGAAGGAGCTGGTGATAATGATGAAGGTTTCTAATATTTATTAACCACTCAGCAGGTGCCAGTCTAAGTACTTTACGTACCTTACTTAATCTTCAACAACAATGTGAGTTTTATTCCCATTTTCCCGTAAGCAACTATGTAAGGCCAGCAGTGGGTGGGTGGAGGCTAGATTTGAAAGGAGGCAACCTGACTCCAGAGTACAGTGTCCTGTTTCCACCCTCCGAATGTTCTTATTGTTGTTCGTGGGGGCTTCCTAGTGGCTTAGTGGTGAGCATCTGACTGCCAATGCAGGAGATGTGGGTTTGATCCCTGAGTCTGAAAGATCCCCTGGAGAAAGGAGTGGCAACCCACTGCAGTATTTTTGCCTGGAGAATCCCATGGACAGAGGAGTCAGGCAGGCTACAGTCCATGGGATTGCAAAAGAGTTAATGTGACTTAGCAACTAAGAAACAACAACAACAGTGATTGTTCAAGTGAGGAAGCATCACTTAAGGAGAGTTAAGGTACATACTAAGGGTATTACACACAGGTTTTAATTGGTATAGGTAGGATTAGAATGTCGATCTAGTGACCCCAAGGAGAAGGCAACGGCAACCCACTCCAGTACTCTTGCCTGGAGAATCCCAGGGACAGAGGAGCCTGGTGGGCTGCCGTCTATGGGGCTGCACAGAGTCGGACACGACTGACGTGACTTAGCAGCAGCAGCAGTGGCCCAAAGCCCCGCCTTTTATACCAAATTATATTTCTCAATTTGTAGAAAGTAATCTAAAATTAATTCTTACTAGGAAACATGGCATGTTTTTAAATGAAAAAGTTTTGTCAAATTCTCAAAAAAAAAAAAAGTCTTGGGGTTAGTTGTTCCGGAAGAGCATAAACACTGAGCCTGCTTGGCAAGGCAGGGAGGAGACGGACATTGACATTCCGCTTCTGGCCCTGTTGGCTGGAGATGTGTATTTAGAGTTTAACTTCTTAGGATACTCTGCTGCGTTGTAGTATCTTGTACTGTACCACTGAAATGTGGAGCTGTTTTGTCATAGTATATTCCTGTTATGGTGAGCTATGGTGAAAAAAACAGGTAACTTGTTGCCCAGAGGGTCTCAGAAACAAGATATCCATGGCCTGAGAGTTTCAGATTAGCGGATGCAAACTGTAATATAGTACGGATAAACAACATGGTCCTACTGTACAGTACAGGGACTATATTCAACACCTCGAGGGAAATCATAATGGAAAAGAGTATAAAAAAGAACGTGTAAGGGTGTAACTGAGTCACTTTGCTATCCAGCAGAAATGAACGCAACATTGTAAATCAACCATTTTGAGGTTTAGTCGCTAAGTCAGGACAGACTCTTCGCTGCCCTAAGGACTGTATCCCGCCAGGCTCCTCTGTCCATACATCAATAAAAAAAGAGACAAAAAAGAATAAGATATACAGTCTCATTAACTAAGGAATGTTATATGACTCACTGTTATTAGTAATAATATTTAGTTGCCCGGTCTAAGGCGGTTTCCACAAATGATCACTAATTCTTAGAATGATTGCCCAGCCTCTGGGGGATTCTGGCTTCCTTTTCCAGCACAGCAGACTGAAGCTCAGAGAAGGGAACTGACTTATTCAAGAATATAGGTCTATTACGTGACGGAAGGAAAATTCACCCTCCGTCTTTGAAGGTCATACTCTTTCCACTATGCTGTGCTGTCTCGGCGCGCAAACTCTTCAGATTTATTCTCTTAACATTCATCCATCTTGTCTTCTGTGAAATGGATCAAGGACCGTGTTTACTCTTGCAGTTTTTGTGAGAGTTAACCATATCACATGATGCACACGAAGTGCTTCACACCAGTTTCGTGTGTAACAAATTGTGGCTCAGCTGGTGCAGAATCCACCTGCAACGCGGGAGACCTGGGTTTGAGCCCTGGGTTGGGAAGATCCCCTGGCGAAGGATAGGCTACCCACTGCAGTATTCTGGTCTGGAGAATTCCATGGAGTGTACAGTCCACGGGGTTGCAAAGAGTTGGACGCGACTGAGCGACTCTCACTTCACTTCACTTCATTTCAGTCCAGTCGCTCAGTTGCGTCCGACTCTTTGCGACCCCATGAATCGCAGCCCGCCAGGCCTCCCTATCCATCAGCAACTCCCGGAGTTCACTCAGACTCACCTCCATCGAGTCCGTGATGGCATCCAGCCATCTCATCCTCGGTCATCCCCTTCTCCTCCTGCCCCCAATCCCTCCCAGCATCAGAGTCTTTTCCAATGAGTCAACTCTTTGCAGGAGGTGGCCAAAGTACTGGAGTTTCAGCTTTAGCATCATTCCTTCCAAAGAAATCCCAGGACTGATCTCCTTTAGAATGGGTTGGTTGGATCTCTTTGCAGTCCAAGGGACTCTCAAGAGTCTTCTCCAACACCACAGTTCAAAAGCATCAATTCTTGGGTGCTCAGCCTTCTTCACAGTCNTTCAGCTTTAGCATCAGTCCTTCCAAAGAAATCCCAGGGCTGATCTCCTTCAGAATGGACTGGTTGGATCTCCTTGCAGTCCAAGGGACTCTCAAGAGTCTTCTCCAACACCACAGTTCAAACGCATCGATTCTTCGGCGCTCAGCCTCCTTCACAGCCCAACTCTCACATCCATACATGACCACAGGAAAAACCACAGCCTTGACTAGGCGGACCTCAGTCGGCAAAGTGATGTCTCTGCTTTTGCATATGCTGTCTTCACTTCAAACGCTCCATAAAAGCTGGGTTTTGGTTTGTGTTTTGTTTGGCCGTGTGCCCTGCGCTGGGTCAGGTGCTGGGGAAACAGGTGAGTAAGATACTGTGGGGAGATGGCGTCGGATAGATTTTAACAGAATCGCAGCGCCGTGTGGGCGCGCGGCGCAGTCGCGGCCCTCGGGCGGATGGCGCGCTCTGCCCGTCCACGCTGCGCGGCCTGAGCCTCCCCGCGGAGCGCGGAGCGGCGCCCTGTGACTTCGTAGGAAGGCTCCTGTGCCAGAGGCTTCTTTTTTTAAGTTTCCCTCCTAAAGGACAGATTAAATAAATCCATGAAAACTGTTCTTAAAGTTAGGAGTACGTGCTGTTCGTGCGATCCCGGAAACCGCAGTGTTGCCCCGGGAAGGAGGCGAGATGACCTGGCCCTTCCCGCGGGCGGAGGGCCCGGGGAGGAGGGGCGCGGGGGGACGTCCACGGCTGCAGGCCCCTCCCCACCCCCAAAGCAGTCCACGGCTGCAGGCCCGAGGCGACGCGAGCGCCGGCCTCCCCACCCCGAAAGCGGCCCCGCCGGTCCCATGCGGAGGCCGGGGGAGCGACACGCCGCGGGGACTGACTGCAGCAGCCGTTTCCGTCAAACCACGCTGTCTGCTGCCTTCTTTCCTTCATGTTGCTTCCGGTATCTAGATGGTCCTAGATGCCGAAGTTTAACTGGAGTAAAACCTAAAAGAATTCTTTTTCAGAAAGGGTACATAAATATACATTCTCTAAATACCTGTGTGTCTCAAGTTGACTTCATTTGTTTCAAACTTAAACCATTGCTTGGATTTTTACAGAATTCTAGCTTCAACACATTGCTAAAGCTGCTGCTGTTGGTGAGCCAACATGTCTTAAGTTGACTGATGGCATCAGTCTCATCCTTTGTCAGTAACTGTTTCGCTTGTTTCCTCTCTGGAAACATTTAAGATTTTTTCTTTTTTTTTTTTTTTTTACCTTAGAGAAATGAAATTTCACGGTGGAGGTCTAGGTATGTGCCTTTTATTTTTTATTTTTCCCATCTGCGTGTTCAGTGAGTATTTTTATTCTGAAGAATCATCTTCCTTCGTCTTGGGGAAGCTGTACTTTTTAATTTCTTTTTCATCACATCGTCGTTGGCCACAGGACGTGGCTCCCAGGGTCTTAGTTCCCCAACCTGAGATCAAAGCCGGGGCCTCTGCAGTGGCGGGCTGAGTCCGAAGCGCTGGGTGTGCAGACAGTTCCAGCGCATTCTGTGATTTTATTGCGTCTTCCCCTCCATTGTTTCTGCCTATTTTCTACTGAAACTGCTGCTTATTTTTATATTAGTATCCACACTTCCCCTGAAACATTCTCTCTCTTTCTTTTGAACTTCCTGTAAGACGGATATTGGATTCCTTGGTTCTGTCCTCTAATTTATTAAATTATCTGTTCTCTGTTCTGGGAGGATTCTCTAACTTTATATTCCACGTCACAAATTTAGTCATCAGCTGTATTTATTATTCTACTTTCTAAACATTTTAATTTATTTTTTAGTTATGTTTTTAATTTCTAAGAACTGTTTCTTTTTTTCTAGTTGCTCATTTTTAAGACAGCCCATTCTTGTCTTATAACACGATAGCCTCTTGATCTCCCTGTAGACACTAATGTAAGTTTTGTTTTTAACAGATATTATTTAACATATTTTATTCTCTACATTATCTCTCTTTTGGGTTCATGATATTATAGGATACAAGAAGCAGTAGTAAGAAAACAAGCCAGCAGACATTCTCAGTTTAGTGTAAGTAAATTTTGAAATTGTGTCTGTGAAGCTTAATGCAGTTGTTAAGAAATATTTCCTTAAAAAATTGAAAGAATAATTTAAAAAACTGGTAGTCATCTGGAACTAATAAAAGTAAGATTATTTCAGTCAAACACTTGGGGTTTGGGGGTGTTAAGACAATCTTGTTTAGGAACAATTAGTTTTATAGATACTGATTAATTTTCAACATGTATAGAAAATTTAAGTTTAATTTTAAGCATATTATTTAAATACAAGAGTATCCAGTAGGAGAATAAGTTTAGTATGTATAACTATCCTACAATTAAAGGGGATAAAATGAACAAAGGAAAATTAATCTATATATAGACAAGAAAGCAAAAACAAAATAAAAAGCATAACAAACAGCAAACACGAAAAATGATGGTAAAAAGACCATTTGGACAAATGTCAGTTATTACAATAAATAAAAATAGTAACTTAAAAACTTACCTTAAAAGTTGGACACTATCCAAATGGTTAAAAATATTAAACATTGAACAAACATTAAACATTGAAATATAAAACATAAAACATTAAACATTGAAATATATTCTAGCTGGTATAGGCACATCAAAAAAAAATTAGAAAAAATTTTGAAATTGAGGTCCACACAGAATTATTACAGGTAAATTTCAACAAAAAGAAAGTTGAAATATTAATTTTCTTTAATGCTAATATATAGTATATAAGTATTTTATATTAAATGTTAATATAAAACAAAATGGAATTTAAGGTAAAAAGGGTTAAATGGACAGCAAGTAATATGGCAGCCCACTCGAGGATTCTTGCCTAGGAAATCCCATGGACAGAGGAGCCTGGTTAGCCACAGTCCATGGGGTCACAAAAGAGTTGGACACGAATTAGTGATTAAACAACAAAGAAATATTTATTTATTGATCACTAATAAAAATCCAACAAGAAAGTATAATGGCTAGGAGTCTTTGTGCACCAATCAAAAAGCATTGGAATAAATATACCAAATCTGTTGGAAGTGCAAGAAGAAATTGTTCAAAACAGAGAAGAGCCTTCTCTCAGGAATCTCTGTTGCAATCACGTTTCACTCTGAAACCATAAAACTGTGTGAGCTCTTTTGTCAATTCCATTTGGCCGTCGTCATGCTAGCATTCTTCTACTGCTCTGTCCTGTACTTTCACTAAATGCCTTTTCAAAACTCATGTTTTAAGGCCTGTTTTTCTGGGTGCCTTCAAAGGTGCTGTAGTCAAATGAACTCATTAGCTTTGTGATTTCTGAAAGATGCGTGTTAAGATTTTGCTGAGTGCTGATGGGAGGGAATTTGGATATCATTTTTCTGAGGGCATGTTAAGATTTTGCTGAGTGCTGATGGGAGGGAATTTGGATATCATTTTTCTGAAGGCAACCGTCTTTTCCCTCAGCAGTATGCCATTTAATCCTCAAGTATGACTGTTGATTTCATGACATTTAGGATTAGATGCAACCTTACTGATTGTCTCATAGTCACTTCAGATCAAGACGTGGTTGGCTTGCTAGGTTTTGGACTGTTATTAAATTCAGGCAACTCATATAACTTTTCTGGGTCTCACTAACTTGTCTTTGAAATAATAACTTTGCACAGTGGCAGTATCATAGCCAGTGATGTTTATTCGAGGCGTGATTATTGCTAACTGAAATAAGAATATAGGGTTAAGATAGATAGTCCTTCAGGCTCTTTCTTTCTCTAAAGCTTCATTTTCATATTACGCAATATGTACTTCTATTTTTACCTAGTCTTTTTCTAAAATCCAACATTAACAAAAACGTTTCTGTGGTATATATTATAGAGTATGGTATTCTGACTTTTCATCCTCTGACACCTGGCAGATTTTTGGGAGAATAACAAAATGTTTTAGGGAGTGACAGTTTTTGCAAGCAGTTGCAAGGACAGATGCTGCCTCTGCATTCCTCAGCTCTGTTTGGAGTCCTTGTGGGTTTCTACAGCGCCGAGTCCATGGTTCACTCACTCAGTTACTCATCTGGAGCTCGGTCGTGTCTGACTCTCTGCATCGCCATGGACTCTAGCCCCCCAGGCTCCTCTGTTCACCGAATTCTTCAGGCAAGAACACTGGAGCCGGTTGCCATTCTCTTCTCCAGGGGATCTTCCCCACCCAGGGATTGAACCCGGGTCTCCATGGTTAATGCTGAGTAAATGTCTCATGAGTAAAGAGCTTACGTAAAGTTCCTTATAAATGTGGCTTCTCCCTTATTTAGCTGCATTACAGGCTCTGAAGAGGAAGAAGAGGCTTGAGAAGCAGCTCACTCAGATTGATGGCACACTTTCCACCATTGAGTTCCAGAGAGAAGCCTTGGAAAACTCATACACCAACACGGAGGTGTTAAAGAATATGGGCCTTGCAGCAAAGGCTATGAAAGCCGTTCATGAGAACATGTGAGTGACCGCGGTCTCCCTCTGACTCTCACGCTCCCTCAGAGCTTTGGAACTCTGACAGCTTGGGCAGGGATGGGCTTACTCATCTGAGGCTCTTTGACATGTTGGAATGGAATGCTCCCACAGAGAAAGAGCGGAGGCTTTAATATTAGCAAAAGAAGAAAAGATCATGAGAAAACAAAGGGCATTCATTCTGCCTTTAATGTTTTCCAGGCCTCACTGTTCTCTGATACTCCACCTGCAAATATTTTCATCCTACAGTTTCAAAAAGGCTTAAGTGGCAACATCCGTGAGGGAATTAGAACTGTACAGTAGTGGCTGTCAAACTTTGCAGAGGTGAAGCTGCTCAGTCATGCCCGACTCTTTGCGACCCCATGGACTGTAGCCCACCAGGCTCCTCCATCCCTGAAATTTTCCAGGCAGGAACACTGGAGTGGGTTGCCGTTTCCTTCTCCAGGGGATCTTCCCCTCCCAAGGTCAAACTTTGGGAGGACTCAGAAATCACTACTAAAGAGACCCGAGATGCCCACACCCCTTTGAGAAAGCTTGGGACTGGGCTTTTTTGTTTTCAACCAAGTTCTCCGGGTGATTCTGATATTAACCAGTGTTTGAGAACCATTGGCAGACAATATAATAGATACAAACGTGGATTTGGGGCAGGTTTTCTGGATTGTAATCCCAGATCCTGGCTGACTGTCCTTGGACAACACTTTGTCTCTTCCTGATTCAGCTTCCTTGTCTGTAAGTTGAAGATAATAATCACACTTACCTCATGTGGTTCTTGTGACAGTTGATGAGAAACTAGATACACTGCTGTCAGGAGTTCCTGGCGTAAAGTAAGCACTCAGTCATCAGCATTCATAGTGGTAGTGGGGCTCGTGACTGTTTGCTTTTTATTTGCACAGAGAATCTAATCCTTTCCTGAACTTAAATATGACGATGAAGTTTGGGCCAAAGGTGTACAAGGGCAACGAGTGTCTGAGGGACTTGTGGAGAAGGTTCTGTGGATGGGAGAAGCGGGGGAGAGAGGCCACGGTCAGTGAAGGCGGCTTTGCTGACATTTTCCTGTCCTGATAACCAGCTGACCATCAGCCATCATTTTGAAGGCTTCTGAGGGATCATTAGATTCAATCTCAGAGTCACCACCCACTGTCGTTGCTGTGAGTTAGGTGCTAACTGTGTTCCAGAATCATAGCCCTTCTCCCAGGCAGTTCAGCCTCATGCTCCCTGGGTGTTCCTTTTGGGAAGAATTTACTCGTGGGCCCACATTTTAGCTGTACATTTCACATATGATTTTTAAATACACGATCTTTGTTATGAATATAAGAAGTGGAAATAAGGGGTGGTTGGAGGGCGGCTGGAGGAGGAACTGGGGCCCCTGCCCGTGTCCTGCCCAGAGAATCCGGGGACAGAGGAGCCCGGCGGGCTGTGGTCCATGGGATTGCAAAGAGGTGGACACAGCTGAGCAACTTAGCACAGCACAGCACGGCACAGCAAGGTGCCGAAGTTCTCTTTGTGATTACTGCATGAAATGCTGTCAAATATTCAGCTTTTCCTCTATGTGGAGTCTGGAAAACATGCAAAGCATTTAATTCCACTAGGAATGACAGTGTCAGCATTAGTGGCTCAGTAATGAGTAACCTTGTCACCTCCCCAGTACCCATCAGCGTGGCCTGGGCTCAGAGCTGGAGGGATGATTTGGAGATGGGATGCAGACATAGCCACTGGGACATTCGGACCCGAGCCCGTGGGGCTGCAGGGGCCAGAGGGCCTCGGGCACCAGGAACTGGCTTGAGAGCTGCCATCGGCCCTGGGCCTGTGATCCCTCTGCTGAAGCTGCTGATTCTGCTGAGGCCTTCACAGGCCTAACGCTGCTCTCATCCGTTGTCTCCCGGCCCATCAGCAGCCATGGGGAAGTTCTCAGGGAGTCAGAATCTCAGGACTACGCGGCATTCTGGAAAATAGATCTCTGGTCTCGAGAGTCCGTCTTCTAAAAAAGCTGCTCTGATAGTGGCTCCTGAGTGCCACCCCCTAGCTTATCTCACTCACCGTGGTCCTTGATGACCCGTGGCGTTGCTTCCTGCAGAGTTAATACATAGCATGTATTTAACCGTTTCATATGCCCTCCCACCCTGGAGAAGGAAATGGTAACCTGCCTAGGAAATTCTGTGGACAAAGTCTGAGCCTGATGGGCTACAGTCCATGGGGTCGCAAAGAGCTGGACATGACTTAGCACCTGAGTGTGCCCTACCAGACAAAATTTTGAAATGGGTCTACAGATATGCCCCCTGAACGTGAACATGCTCAGTCGTGTCCGACTCTTTGCAACCCCATGGACTGTAGCCTACCAGGCTCCTCTGTCCATGGGATTTTCCAGGCAAGAGTGCTGGAGTGGATTGCCATTTCCTTCTCCAGGGGATCTTCCTGACCCAGGGATCGAACCCAGGTCTCCCGCATTGTAGACAGACGCTTAACCGCCTGAGCCACCAGGGAAGTCGACTCCCAAACGTAATGGCTATCAATTTAACTTACATAATTTAAAATATATGTGCTGCTACTGCTGCTAAGTCACTTCAGTCGTGTCCAACTCTGTGCGACCCCATAGACGGCAGCCCACCAGGCTCCCCTGTCCCTGGGATTCTCCAGGCAAGAACACTGGAGTGGGTTGCCATTTCCTTCTCCAATGCATGAAAGTGAAAAGTGAAAGTGAAGTCGCTCAGTCATGTCCGACTCTTAGTGCTCCTCTGTCCATGGGATTTTCCAGGCAAGAGTGCTGGAGTGGATTGCCATTTCCTTCTCCAGGGGATCTTCCTGACCCAGGGATCGAACCCAGGTCTCCCGCATTGTAGACAGACGCTTAACTGCCTGAGCCACCAGGGAAGTCGACTCCCAAACGTAATGGCTATCAATTTAACTTACATAATTTAAAATATATGTGCTGCTACTGCTGCTAAGTCACTTCAGTCGTGTCCAACTCTGTGCGACCCCATAGACGGCAGCCCACCAGGCTACCCCATCCCTGGGATTCTCCAGGCAAGAACACTGGAGTGGGTTGCCATTTCCTTCTCCAGTGCATATACAGAATTATTAATTTCTTGAAATGTAAATTCTTCAAGTTTATCAATTTTACCACCAGGGACGTTTATAATCCTACTGAAATAACCAAGAATTTATGTTGAGTTGGCTCACTTTTCATAGGGGATTGTGTCTAAATTCATAATTTTAAAGTAACATTCTACAATATTTCAACAAAACATTGTTTCCTAGGGATCTGAACAAAATAGACGATCTGATGCAAGAGATCACAGAGCAACAGGATATTGCCCAAGAGATCTCTGAAGCATTTTCTCAACGGGTTGGATTTGGCGATGACTTTGATGAGGTGGGTGGCACAATGTGGAACGGAGCGCGTGGCCGCTGAGAAGGACAGCTCTTCCTGGGACTTCCCTGGAGGCCACTGGTCACGACTTCACATCCCAGTGCAGGGGTGTGGGTTCCATCCCTGGTTGGATCCCACGTGCTTCAGGGCCAAAAACCCAAGACATAAAACAAGCAATATTGTAACAAATTCAATGAACACTTTAAAAGTGGTCCGCCTCAAAAAAAAAAAAAAAAATTTCTTGAAAGAAAAGATAGCTTCCCACCATGTGAAGCCAGCAGGTTTTCTTACACATGTCCTTTCATATCACGAAAGAATAAATGGTGTCTGTTAGAAAAACACCTGTCTTAAGAGGGAAATGAAGTGTCGGCAGCTCTGATTTAAAGGAAAGATTAATATAGTTTGGCAAATAGCGCCCTCATCAAGTTCTCAGCTGTTAGAAAAGCAGCATGTGATTATGTGAAGTCAGTGAGTTTTAATTGTTGATGGGTGCGTAAATAGCCCCATTACGAGAAATTGAGTGCTCACACATCTGGGCGAAGCAGAGCAGACTGTCACTCCGCACGGGACAGGCAGATCACGCTCCTGCTAAATCAGGGCTTGGGCTGCCTCTGTGTATTACCCGGGCTACGAAACAAATGTGGAGTGGCATTATTAACACGCACATTCCATTGAGATTAATCAGGCCAGTAATAACAGACTGTAATTATACTGGTGAAGTCTGCGCTGTGAATTTCAATTGTCCTCCTCAAAGCACACACAAGAAGGACTGCTGCCTGTTTTGAAACGTTTCAGGTTAGCGTGGCAAAGAATCTGACTTCCTGCATTCAGGTACTATCAACCACAGCGCATCTAGGAAGTAAGATGTAGTTCCGTGGAGTCCTTGAAAGTGAGGATTGGGTGTCAGCAGCTCTTTTGTTTCTAGACTTATTTTATTTCATCTCATTTTCCTCCATTCTCCTTTTTTTAAAAAAATGGAGGCGTAGTTGATTTACCAACATTGTCTAGTTTCGGGTGTGCAGCAACGTGATTCTGTTGTACATACACGGAACTACTTTTCAGAGTCTTTTCTCTTACAGGTTATTGTAGAGCACTGAGCAGAGTTCCCTGCTCCGTCTGTTTCATTTATATCCTGTGCACATGTTAATCCAGACTCCTCTTGTGACCCCACCCCCTTTCTCCGTTGGTAACCAAGAGCTTCTTAGCTTCGTCTGCTGGTCTGTTTCTTCAGCAGCTTTTTAAATGATGCAGGCCACGGCTTGGAAAGGGTGGCTTTCAGGCCAGATCTTTCCCGAGTTCTGTTTTTGCTTGGCCCGTGAAGCAAGATGCTTTTTATGTGTTTAAACGACTGCGGGCAACCGCAGCAGCAGCGACAGCAGCAAACAGAAGCCGCTCGACGGGGCCGTCTGTGGTCTGCGGCGCCGGCAGCATCACGGCCGGCCCTTCCCAGAAGCGCGCCTGCCGCTGGCTCGGGAGCCCCGGAGCCTTTCCGGCGCGCGGAAGGGGGCCCTGGGCGCGCGGACGCCCGCTCTGCCACGAGCCGCGGAGCCCCGTGAGGCCCCTCCACCCTCCACCTTCGTGTTCTCATTTATTAAATGAACACGACGATCGCTAGACTGTGCTGAAGTCCCTTCCATTCTAAAATTCTTTTATCAATGATGAATAAGTGTTTGCTACCTGAAATCTGAAAGTGATGGCAATGATTATTTTGTGCTCGCATATTTGTTAGAGGAAATATCGATCTTTTCAGGGCTGTTAATGACCGTCAGGCACTGCTGGCGACGCTGGGCGTACATTCAGTGTAGGGTAGCGCGTTCTGCTATTACTACATTTGCTATATTCGTTCCTGACTATTCTTTTAGCAGAAATAGGATGTCAGAATATTCATTTGAAAGTATTTTATTTCTTCAGCCTGTTAATCCAGGCTGAATTAATTAGAGGAAATATATATTTTCATTTTGGCTAATGCTACTGAAAATAAAACAGACATAGCAAAACCGTAACATACCAAACGTAAAAAGAATCAAAGATACTATGGCTCTTTCGTTAAGTTGCCAGAGCCAGTGAAAACCAGGCTGTGTGTCTGAGTTAAGAATAACTCCAGGTGGGTACGTTGTATTTCTTTCTGTTCGCAGTAGTCCCCGACAGTCTGGCTTAATCCTAAATTACTGGAAAGCCGGCAACTAGCCTGAGGCACTGTTTCACATGGCCGTGTGCTATACATTTTTGTGTTTATTTCCTTTTGTGAGGAGATACCACAGTTCTCAGACAGCTCAGCCCGCCGTATGTCTGATACACGCTGACTGGAGCCAGTGTCCTGCTTGGCTTCAAGATCTCCACTCTTGGCCTTGGTATCGTTACTCTCACTTTAAGATAGAATAATTACTTGTTTGTGAGCCTTTCTCCTGCATTCCAAAAAGCTGCTTAAATGTAGGGACTGTTGATTGGACTTTGTCTCCCGAGCCCTGAGTTCATGCCTGGCCTGGAGTGAGCTCTCGATAAATTTGTTCAGTGACGAATGAATAAATGAAGAAACCTCCTTGGTGGAATATGAGTGTCTTAGGTCATTGCTCATGACAACGGCCTCAGAATTATAATGACGACAAGTTTAGTTTTGACTCCCAACCTCTCTCAGGGGGTTGGGCTCAACCTGAGGACTGTTGGAGCCAGTTAGACCTGAACTAGTCATCTCAAGCCATATCATTTCTGTCATAAGGTGGCTTTTACCTTCAAAGTCTCAAACTGAGCTTGCTTTTCTAAGGTTCTTGGGACAGAGTAATTTAAGATTAAGCCAGACTGTTGGGGACTATTGCGAACAGAAAGAAATATAACGCACCCACCTGGAGTTATTCTTAACTCAGACACACAGCCTGGTTTTCATTGGCTCCGGTAACTTAACGAAGGCGCCATAGTATCTTTGATTCTTTTTACGTTTAGCATGTTAAGGTTTTGCTATGTCTGTTTTATTTTCAGTAGCATTAGCCAAAATGAAAAAATATATTTCCTCTAATTAAAGTTTCACAGATTCTGAATTCTTAACAGTAGAACATAAAAGTTACATTGCAAAANTTGCAATTTAAAATCTTAAAGGGGTGTTAATCGACATTTATTATCCAGTTAAGCCTGGAATGGGGCAACGGCTGCACTTCCCAGAATGTCTGAACGCGCCAACAGCTTCCACTGCTGAGCGAGACTCTCCCGGGTGCCATTTAGCCCCTTAGGGAGCCGCATTGCCGTTCCCAGGCCACCATGACGCTTTTATGGCTTCAGCGTGCTAACTGTGCGTGTTCATTCTTTTCTGTTTTGGGCTCTCGCGTACATTTATTTACAATGTGTGTCATAGTCTTTGTAAATACATAAAAATATAGGCAATTAAAAATATATCTTAGATAAAATTTGGCCATAATGATTTTTAAATGGGAAGTAAAATTCAAAATTATGTGTTGCCCATAATGTATCGTGGGCCATAAAATGACAGGTGTCATTATAGAAAATGGTCTAGCAGTTCCCAGCGTTAGCTCAGGGAACACAAGGTCCAGTGGAATGGAAACAACACTAGACTTGGAGGAAGGAGTTCTGGATCCTGTTTCCCACTCTGCCACAAACACAGGACAGCTAGGCAAGCCGTAAGCTCAGTGTTTTCCCACTGAGAAATCTAAGGGCTGGACTTGAGCGGCTGACGGTTCCCTCCTGCCACAGGCCTTTTGCGTATGATGTCCTTCTTAGCAGTCTTTCTACCCCCCGCAACACAGATGCCACACCTTACCTAGTTCTTCCGTCTCAGTTAAAACGTCCTTTGTTTTGGGAACTGTTTCCGATTGCAGACTAGCTCAGGTCCTCCTCCTAAGTGCTTGCAGAGCCGTCTGCTTCCCACCCCCGCCCCGTCGCCCATCACGGTTTACGTTGCGTGTTTCCTGAGACCACCGCTCTGATTGCTTTTCCTCTCCGGTGCTGCTGCTCTTCACCCCCCGAGTCGCGCCGACCCTCTGCAATCCCACGGTCCGTCCCACGGGGTTCTCGCGGCGGGAACGCCAGCGAGGTCCCCGATCCCGCCTCCGGTGGGCCGCGCTTCGTCAGCACTCGAGTACGACCCGTCTAACTCGGGGGCCTGACCCGCACGGCTCTTGGCGTCACCGAGGTCCCAGGCCCGCGGCCACGGCGGGGCGGTGATCCACCCTCCCTGCGGCGCGTGCTGCTGGAGGGCAGGGGCCGCGGCTCGGCCCATTCAATCCAGCCGCGCGTCTCTGCGTTCCCCTCCCATGCAGCTGCCGTTAATAAAGGTTTATCAGTATTACACGGAAGACTGATTACTGCCTCATTATTTTTACCTCTTTTGGGTCATGATGGAATAACAGGAACTGGATTTACCTTCTACTGTCAAATAACCGGAAAACTGGACGGAATATACGAAGCAGCGGGATTCAGACCCTGGACAGAGGGCAGCGGAGGGGAGGGAGGCAGGTTACAGGCGGACTGTGGTCGCTGCCTCACGGAGCCTGGTGGGCTTACCGGGGGGGAACCCAAGGGGGGCTTCTGGAAAGGAGGTTGCTCCGCGGAGAGGGGGAGCGCGCGCTGGAAATCCGCAGAGCGGCCCCTTCAGAGATTTCGGCTCAGAGCTGGTCTGTACACACGTCTGAGGAAGTGACTGCCACAGGAGGGGCCACCGGAAAGGCCAGCAGGTCAGGCCCGGGAGCTCACACGGGGCAGGGGAACGCGTCTCCATCAGCCACGGGGCAGACCTCCTACCGAAAGGTACCAGATTGAGTCCCTGGAAGGATATTGCCTCCTTAGTGAGGTCAGATTATGCCTAGGCTGACGGCTGTNAGTGACTGCCACAGGAGGGGCCACCGGAAAGGCCAGCAGGTCAGGCCCGGGAGCTCACACGGGGCAGGGGAACGCGTCTCCATCAGCCACGGGGCAGACCTCCTACCGAAAGGTACCAGATTGAGTCCCTGGAAGGATATTGCCTCCTTAGTGAGGTCAGATTATGCCTAGGCTAACGGCTGTTCTAGGTCCACCCAGTCACTCAGCAGTGTCTGACCCTGTGACCCCGTGAACTGTAGCCCCAGGCTCCTCCGCATGGGATTCTCCAGGCAAGAATACTGGAGTGGCCAGCCATTCACTTCCTCAGGGAATCTTACCGGCCCGGGGATCAAACCCAAGTCTTCCGCATTGCAGGCAGATTCTTTACTGTCTAAGCCACCAGGGAAGCGCCACAGGAAGGTTAAAAGCCAGTTTCAAAAGGCTGAAACCATTCCAAGTAACTTCACTGCATCCCAGAGCAAAACCCCCAGTGCTTAAAGGAATATAAAAGCTAATAAGTAATAACAACAGAACAATTAAAACTGGCACTCAACAGATAACATTCCCAAAGTCTGGTATCCAATGAGAAAATGTCAGACATGCAAAGAAGCAGGAAAATACAACCCATACAGGAGAAAAGTCACACAGTAGGAACGGACTCAGCAGTGACACAGATGGTGGAATTTGAAGGCAAGGGATAGGGAAGCAGCTACTAAAAATACAGTCTTCCTAAAACTGCTACAGTAAATGTGCTCCATATGTTTGAAAAAGAAGAGACAAACGTGATCACAACGAAGAGGGAAATGCCAGGTATAATAAAAAAGACGCAAACTGAAATTCTAGAGATGAAAAATATCTGAAAAGAAAATATGGAAGACAGTAGGTGGGAGTAACGTCAGATTAGACACTGCGGAGGGAAAGGTTAGTAAATTTAGAGACATGGCAACAGAAATTACCCTAAATAAAATACTAAAGAAAAAAAATGGAAAAAATAAAGCAAGAATAAGCTTGTCCACATTAAGCTAACATGCAGGTTATTGAAGTACGGAATTTTGGTGGTGGACTGGATGAATTTTGGGGGGAGGGGGCTTGTTTGGGGTAGGTAACGGAATAGGATAGAAAAAAAAACTTGCAGAAATAATGGCTGAGAAATTTCCAAGCTTGCTGAAAACAGTAAATCTACAGTTCAGTGAAGCTTGTGTGCATGCATGCTACGTCACTTCAGTCGTGTCCGACTCTTGCGACCCCATGCACTGTAGCCCGCTGGGCTCCTCCGTCCGTGGGATTCTGGAGGCAAGAATACTGGAGTGGGTTGTCATTTCCTCCTCCAGGGGATCTTCCTAACCCAGAGATTGAAACAGGGTCTCCAGCGTCTCCCGGATTGGCAGGAAGATTCTTTACCACTGAGCCACTTGGGAAGCCCTACACAGAACAAGTATTTCTAATTAAAATTTGCATCTGAATTGAGATGTGCTCCGAGTGTAAACCATATATTGGATTTCAAAGACTCAGTATAAAAAGAATGTAGAATATCTTATTAATACCTTAATAGAGTTTATGTTGAAACGTTGTTTTACATGTATTAAGTAAAATATATTATTAAAATTAATTTCAGCTGTTTCTTTTCGCCATTTTAAAATGTGGCTACCTGGAAATTAAAAGTTACATATGTGGCTCACATTATATTTCTATTGGTTAGCCTTGGGCAAGAAGGCCAGTTTCTCATTATCAATGAGTGCCCAGGTAGAGTTGAAGTACTAAAATGCCTGTGTTCAAAATGAAACAAATTTTGTAGAAGGTGACCTCTTATTCTGAAAAGAAACAAAGTACATTGACATAAAAGCATGTTGCCCCTCTGTGGACAATAAGGAAGGAGTGAAAGAAATGAGAGAAAAGGTATAAAAGCAAATCATCCTTAGACTGAAGAGGTATTGAAAAGAATAAAGGTACTAATCAGTCAGCTAACTATGTTTCCAGCAAGGCATCTTAGAATGGAAAAACTGCTGTTTGGCAGTTACAAAGTCTGGGATGTTTGCTAAGAACTGGTTTCACTGCAACTCAGCGGTACCTCAGGGGTGGATCTCCATTCAGTCAGGGCTGTTTCGTATTTTTAAATAAAGTGTTTTCCAATATATCACTCAGATTTTTCTCCTTCTTTTTGGTTATAGGAAACACTTGATGGCTCAGTGGTAAAGAATCCACCCGCCAGTGCAGGAGACAGGTTTGGTCCCTGGGTCGGGAAGATGCCCTGCAGGAGGGCATGGCAGCCCTGGAGAATCCCACGGACAGAGGAGCCTGGAGGGCCACCGTCCCCGGGGGCAAAGAGTCAGACCCGACTGAAGCAACCGAGCCTGCATGCATGCAACACACTCAGCATAACTTAAGACTTCTTAGAAGTGACTTGGATAGTTCCCACAGTCAAAGAAAACGCTGGAAATGCAAATCAGAGCAATGTTAGAAGCCAGAGACTCTGGAGCTCAGACTAAGGGGCTCCATCTTCTCTCCTTGCTCTTCCCCCACAGCAAGGAGAGGCCAGCTGTGGCCGTTCTGAAGAAGCTGTTATTCTGTTCAGGATCAAATTTCAAAGCCAGAATATTTAATTGGCCAAGCTCCCTGGATGCTCTTGAGCTGAGAAGCAGGAAGGGAGGTTTGCTAAAGAGTAATCAAGGTTCTCTTACCTGAAGAAGACAGAATGGATGTTGGCCTTCTCAGTCTAAAATACCACCTCAAACAGCAAATGCCCACGCACCCACTGAGAATGATTAAGTCTGAACTGCAGCATTTCCTCCTTCTTGGCAAACACTGAGTCTGAGCACTGATTTATTTAGTAGAAACTGGAGTAGTAGATACTTTACACACCGCAATCGTATATGTCTTACTAAAAGAAACTGAATAATCTGTTAAAGTTAGGAGTCCAGGCAAGAAGGAAGAAAAAGAGAAAGGAAAAATTCCAGAGAAGCTAGAACCAATAAGGACCCCTTGGTAGCATTACATTATAGCCCAGTGGGACCAACCTATGAACTGCTGGTCCAAGTCTAGGTCATGTCTCTACTTCTTTTCGTTTCTTCAATTTAAGATACATACTGATGTTTCTGCTGGAGAAAGTGTTTCTTATTGCTGTTCAGTTGCTAAGTAATGGCTGACTCTTTTTGACTTGGACTTGGCACGCCAGGCTCCTGTGTCCTCCACTACCTTCCAGAGTTTACTCAAATTCATGTCCATTGAGTAGGTGATGCCACACAACCATCTCCTCCTGCCTTCAATCTTGCCCAGCATTAGTGTCTTTTCTAATAAGTCACTCTTTCCAACAGACCAATGTGTTGAAGCTTCAGCTTTAGCAATAGTCCTTCCAATAAATATTCAAGGTTGATTTCTTTTAGGATTGAATGGTTTGGTCTCCTTGCTGTCCAAGGGACTCTCAAGAGCCTTCTCCTGTATGTCAATTTGAAAGCATCAATTCTTCACCATTCAGGCTTCTAATTTATGGTCCAACTCTCACATCCGTACATGACTACTGGAAAAACCATTGTTTTGACTATAGGGATCTTTGTCAGTAGTCTCTGCTTTTTAATGTACTGTCCAGGTTTGTCATAGCTCTCCCTCCAAGGAACAAGCGTCTTTTAATTTCATCGCTACAGTTACCATCTGCTATGATTTTGGAGCTCAAGAAAATAGCCTGTCACTGCTTTCACTTTTTCCCATTCTGTTTGCTATTAAGTGATGGGACTGGATGCCACGATCTTAGTTTTTTGAATGTTGAGTGGCAAGCCAGCTTTTTCACTCTCCTCTTTCACCTTCATCAAGAGGCTCTTTAGTTCGTCTTTGCTTTCTGCCGTTACAGTGGTATCACTTGCACTTGTGGTTATTGATATTTCTCTGAGAAATCTTAATTCCAGCCTGTGATTCATGCAACTTGGCATTTTGCAGGATGCATTCTTCATATCATGGGCTTCTCAGATGGCTCAGCAGCTAAGAATCTGCCTGCAATACAGGAGTGGCAGGAGTCCCAGGTTCGATCCCTGGGCTGGGAAGATCCCCTGGAGGAGCGCATGACAACCCGCTCCAGTGCTCTGCCTGGAGAATCCCACGCACAGAGGAGCCTGGCGGCTACAGTCCACGGGGTTGCAAAGAGTAGGAACCGACTGAGTGGGTTAGCACACACTCTGTGTAAAAAATAAATAAGCAGGTGACAATATACAGCCTTGTTATCCTCCTTCCCCAATTTGGAGCCAGTCCGTTGCTCCATTTCTGGTTCTAACTGTTGCTTCTTGATCTACATATAGTTTTCTCAGGAGACAAGTAAGGTGGTTGGGTGTTCCCCTCTCTTCAAGAATTTTCCAGTTTGTTGTGATCCACAGTATTTCTTAAATTAGCTAAAATACTCCAACTTCGAATTTACTTTACATCATTTGTTTCCTGGCTGGCCAGAAGTTTTATTGCACTTTATACAAGACCTTGGAGCTATTGTTTTGGGAAAAGAAGACAGTATCTATTGACGGAGTACAGACAGGGCAAAACAGTAAAACTGCTATTCAGAAGAGAGGAGTTCAAACGCTGAGCAAGTAGGCAATGCCTCTGATTGTGAATCCTTCCCCTGAACATTTCTGATATTCACAGGCTACTGAAGGCTGTCTATACACTATTACTTATGCTATCAAGAGAGTTAAATGTTCCTTTTCAGCAACCAGAAAAAATCTCCAATTCAGGCTTCTCTGTGAAGCACTGAAAGGGTGACATGTGGGTGGCATGTGGCATGCTTTTATGTAATAAGTTTATATATCTGAAATGTGTCTAAGTGGATCATATATGCTCACGTAAAAATTATACACGTGTGTTAAGACACATATAGCTGCAGTCGTGTCTGACTCTATGCAACCCCGTGGACTGCAGCCCACCAGGCTCCCCAGGCAAGAACACTGGAGCAGGTCACCTTCTCCAGCAATCACACTCACTCTCTGCATTAATACAGTGTGTGTGTCCTGGACTCTTTGGAAAGTCTGTGGGCGCTCTCCCTCCACGACTCTCCTGTCCTCCCTCCGTCCCGACTCTTGCACCTCTTCCTCCTCGGAGCGCTCAGTCTTCTTCCTGACTCATAAATGGGAATCTTTCCCAGATTTTTTAATAATTCAGTTATTTGCTCTCTCTTGTCTATACTATTTGCAGGTATCATTTTAAATGAAAGCTTCAACTATTCTATGAGAGAATGAGTTATATTGCTCATATAAATTCATTCAATCAGCTGGTATTTACTAAACACTGTCCTCTGAGCTCTGAGCCAGCGTGGGGATTAAAGATGAAGCAGTCCTGCAGTCGCGTGTATTTCTGGCCGTGACCTCTATCCCAAGCTCTAGTCACCTAGAGGCTAGAGGTTCACTTGAGCTTTCCTGGCGTCACTTCCGTATCGACATCTTTGTCTCAGAGTCTGCATTGTGTGGTGTTTGTATTAGCTCCTCTCCTCAGCTCTCTTTTGATTACATTTTGCATAGAATATCTTTTCCCATCTTTTTATTCTCAATCTATATTTGTGCTTGAATCTACTGTGAGTCTTTTGTAGATAGCATAAAATTAGATATTTCTTTTTTTAAAAATCCATTCCCCAATCTCTGCCTTTTAATTGGAGAGGTTAATCGTTCATATGTAATGTATCTACTGTATTTGCCATTTTGGTGCTTGTTTTCTATAATTTGTGTCTCATGTCTTTTTTCCCTTAATTTCTCCATTACTTCCTTCTTCCAAAGAGTTAATAAATAGCTAGCAAATAAATACATTCTAGTGTACTATTTTAATTCCCTTGCAGCTTCTTTCACTATGTAATTTATTTTCTTAGTGCTTTCCTTGGGGATTACAAATAACACTTTAATTATAACAAACTAGTTCAAATTAATACAAACAACTTCAATATTATGTAAAACTTTGCTTCTATATATCTCCCATCCTCCTTTATAGTGCATAAACTTCATCTTTAGGCATGTGTGCCTGTAAACACAGGCTTATAGTGATTACACTTGTCTTTAAATGAAATGGAAAAAAGAGGAGTCACAACCAGAAATACTCACACTGGCTAACGTTTGCCTGTGTAGGCACCTTTACTGCTGTTCTTTATTATTTGTGTTGGTTCAGATTACTGTCTGGTGTCCTTTCATTACTGTTTGAAGGTCTCCTTTTAGTGTGTCTTGTGAGGAGGTCTCAGTTCAGTTCAGTTCAGTCCACTCAGTCGTGTCCGACTCTTTGTGACCCCATGAACTGCAGCACGCCAGGCCTCCCTGTCCATCACCATCTCCCGGAGTTCACTCAGACTCACGTCCATCGAGTCCGCGATGCCATCCAGCCATCTCATCCTCGGTCATCCCCTTCTCCTCTTGCCCCCAATCCCTCCCAGCATCAGAGTCTTTTCCAATGAGTCAACTCTTCACATGAGGTAGCCAAAGTACTGCAGTTTCAGCTTCAGCATCATTCCTTCCAGAGAACACCCAGGACTGATTTCCTTTAGGATGGACTGGTTGGATCTCCTTGCAGTCCAAGGGACTCTCAAGAGTCTTCTCCAACACCATAGTTCAAAAGCATCAGTGCTTCGGCACTCAACCTTCTTCACAGTCCAACTCTCACATAACAATGAATTCTTTCAGTTTTTCTTTATTAGGGAGTTCTTGATTTTTGGATAACAATTTTTTTCTCCTAAAAATTTGAATATGCTACTTTCTTCTAGGCACCATGGTTTTTGATGAGAAAACAGCTGTTAATCTTATGGAGGATTCTTTATATGTGATGAGTCTCTTCTGTCTTGCTACTTAAAGATTCTTTGTCTTTTGACAATTTGATTAAAATGTGTGTAGACATTTTGAGTTCTTCCAATTTGAGTTTCATTGAAGCTTCTTGGATTTGTTGATTCATATCTTTCATCGAAGTTGGGAAGTATTTGTCATTATTTTTTCAGATATTCTTTCTGCCCCTTCCTCGTCCTCTCTGTCTCTTTCTCTGGGCACCCAATTACACACGTTACTCTGCTTGGTGCTCTCACACAGTTCTCTTATGCTCTGTTCATTTCTTTCCCCATTTTTTTTTTTCTTTTCAGACTAAATAATCTTAATTGATCTGTCTTCAAGTCCACTGATTCCTTCTCTTTGCCTGCTTGTTTGTTGCTGATTTCCTCTAGTGAATTTTCATTTCAGTTATTATATTGTGTTTTTCAACTTCAGAATTTCCATTTAGGTCTTTTTTCATGAAATCTCTTTCTTTGTTGACATTTCCTATTGGTGAGAAATTATTCTCATGACTTCCTCTAGTGTTTTAGAAATGGTTTGTTTAGCTGCTTGAAGACATTTTCAACAGCAGGTTTAAACTGTCTAAAAGCCCAGCAGCTCTGCCTGCTCNTTTTCAACTTCAGAATTTCCATTTAGGTCTTTTTTCATGAAATCTCTTTCTTTGTTGACATTTCCTATTGGTGAGAAATTATTCTCATGACTTCCTCTAGTGTTTTAGAAATGGTTTGTTTAGCTGCTTGAAGACATTTTCAACAGCAGGTTTAAACTGTCTAAAAGCCCAGCAGCTCTGCCTGCTCCCCCTTGTGGCTGGAGCGCACTGTCACGCCGCAGGGCTTTCTGATGTCATGTGTGTGGACATTACAATCCTTCCCGCAGCGTTTGTTGTCTCTTGAACTTGTTTGCTTGGTTACTTTTCTGAACTCATTTTTTTGTCCGTAGTCTCTGTTGTGAGTGTCCAGGGAAGTCTCTGTTCCACTAGTGGTCAGTGAATAACTGAACACAGATTCCCTCCAGTACTTGGAACTGACGTACGTTGTATAAAACAAAATCTCGCACACACAGTGGTGTGCCGTGCTCGCTGCCTTTTATGCAAGCAGAGTCGCCGTCCACGCGGTCTGCTGACTTTCCAGCAAGAAGCTAACTAACTAACTAGCTAACTAACAAGCAAGACTCCTGCTTCCTTGAGTGTGACATTTCTACAGTCTGCACTGCATGGGAAATAAGGTTCATGTTTACGTTACGCGTTCCCCACATTATTCGCTTTCTCATATATTCCTTTACCAAAGACTACTGACTGACAGACAGTGTGAGTTTAAGCAAGACACAGATCCTGCTCTTAGGTAGGTCACTGTCCAGCTCTGTGACCTTGGGAGAGTTTCTTAGCTTCTCTGAGGCTGAAATGCCTTTATGATATAACAGGAAGACTATATGCTTGACATCACCAGATTATCATGAGAATTAAACGGGAATATATCTGTAAAACTAGTACAGCACCCGGTACAAAGTCAGTGCTTAATAATTACTTTCTTCCTCCTCTTGCCAATTCTCAAAGCAACAGGGGCTGTTTAGGTAACACTTGTCACCATCTGTCATGCGCTAATTCTATGCCAACTGAGTGTAAAAGGTCTTATTCAGTATTTCACTAGCTTGTAAAACATGACTTTGCATTAGACATTAATTAATTAATATATGTAGTCATTAATAAATCTGAAAGTGGCTCAAAAAGATGAAGCAAGTTTCTGAGGTCATACAAGTGCTAATGAGGATGAAGAATTTGAAATCAAGTTTCCTTGGTGGCTCAGATGGTAAAGAATCCTCCTGCAATGTAGGAGATGTGGGTTCCGACCCTGGGTCGGGAAGATCCCCTGGAGAAGGGATGGCCACCCACTCCAGTGTTCTTGCCCGGGAAACCTCATGGGCACAGGAGCCTGTCAGGCTACAGTCCACGGGGCTGCAAAGACCTGGCTACCACTTAGGTCAATACCTATATCCTTAACGTCTTCCCTGTATTTCTGCTGATACAAGTGCTTCCTCACAAGATGACAACGGCATAAAATCCTTAAAAAAAAAAAAAAANTTTGTGCTTGAATCTACTGTGAGTCTTTTGTAGATAGCATAAAATTAGATATTTCTTTTTTTAAAATCCATTCCCCAATCTCTGCCTTTTAATTGGAGAGGTTAATCGTTCATATGTAATGTATCTACTGTATTTGCCATTTTGGTGCTTGTTTTCTATAATTTGTGTCTCATGTCTTTTTTCCCTTAATTTCTCCATTACTTCCTTCTTCCAAAGAGTTAATAAATAGCTAGCAAATAAATACATTCTAGTGTACTATTTTAATTCCCTTGCAGCTTCTTTCACTATGTAATTTATTTTCTTAGTGCTTTCCTTGGGGATTACAAATAACACTTTAATTATAACAAACTAGTTCAAATTAATACAAACAACTTCAATATTATATAAAACTTTGCTTCTATATATCTCCCATCCTCCTTTATAGTGCATAAACTACATCTTTAGGCACGTGTGCCTGTAAACACAGGCTTATAGTGATTACACTTGTCTTTAAATGAAATGGAAAAAAGAGGAGTCACAACCAGAAATACTCACACTGGCTAACATTTACCTGTGTAGGCAACTTTGGGCTTCCCTGGTGGCTCAGAGGTTAAAGCATCTGCCTGGAATGCTGGAGACCCGGGTTCGATTCCTGGGTTGGGAAGATCCCCTGGAGAAGGAAATGGCAACCCACTCCAGTACTATTGCCTGGAGAATCCCATGGAGGGAGGAGCCTGGTAGGCTACAATCCATGGGGTCGCAAAGGGTCGGACACGACTGAGCGACTTCACTTCACTTCACTTCACTTCAGGCACCTTTACTGCTGTTCTTTACTATTTGTGTTGGTTCAGATTACTGTCTGGTGTCCTTTCATTACTGCTTGAAGGTCTCCTTTTAGTGTGTCTTGTGAGGAGGTCTCAGTTCAGTTTAGTTCAGTCGCTCAGTCATGTCCGACTCTTTGCGACCCCATGAATCGCAGCACGCCAGGCCTCCCTGTCCATCACCATCTCCCGGAGTTCACTCAGACTTGTGTCCATTGAGTCCGTGATGCCATCCAGCCATCTCATCCTTGGTCGTCCCCTTCTCCTCCTGCCCTCAATCCCTCCCAGCATCAGGGTCTTTTCCAGTGAGTCAACTCTTCACATGAGGTGGCCAGCGTACTGGAGTTTCAGCTTCAGCATCAGTCCTTCCAAAGAACACCCATGACTGACCTCCTTTAGGATGGACTGGTTGGACCTCCTTGCAGTCCAAGGGACTCTCAAGAGTCTTCTCCAACACCACAGTTCAAAAGCATCAATTCTTTGGCGCTCAGGCTTCTTCACAGTCCAACTCTCACATAACAATGAATTCTTTCAGTTTTTCTTTATTAGGGAGTTCTTAATTTCTCCCATTTTTTTTAAAGAATAGTTTTGCTAGTTAAGAATTTTGGATAACAATTTTTTTCTCCTAAAAATTTGAATATGCTACTTTCTTCTGGGCACCATGGTTTTTGATGAGAAAACAGCTGTCAGTCTTATGGAGGATTCTTTATATGTGATGAGTCTCTTCTGTCTTGCTACTTTAAAGATTCTTTGTCTTTTGACAATTTGATTAAAATGTGTGTAGACGTTTTGAGTTCTTCCAACTTGAGTTTCATTGAGCTTCTTGGATTTGTTGATTCATATCTTTCATCGAAGTTGGGAAGTATTTGTCATTATTTTTTCAGATATTCTTTCTGCCCCTTCCTCGTCCTCTCTGTCTCTTTCTCTGGGCACCCAATTACACACGTTTCTCTGCTTGGTGCTCTCACACAGGTCTCTTATGCTCTATTCATTTCTTTCCCCATTTTTTTTTCTTTTCAGACTAGATAATCTTAATTGATCTGTCTTCAAGTCCACTGATTCCTTCTCTTTGCCTGCTTGTTTGTTGCTGATGTACTCTAGTGAATTTTCATTTCAGTTATTATATTGTGCTTTTCAACTTCAGAATTTCCATTTAGGTCTTTTTTCATGAAATCTCTTTCTTCGTTGACATTTCCTATTGGTGAGAAATTATTCTCATGACTTCCTCTAGTGTTTTAGAAATGGTTTGTTTAGCTGCTTGAAGACATTTTCAACAGCCGGTTTAAACTATCTAAAAGCCCAGCAGCTCTGCCTGCTCCCCCTTGTGGCTGGAGCGCACTGTCACGCCGCATGGCATTCTGATGTCATGTGTGTGGACATTACAATCCTTCCCGCAGCATTTGTTGTCTCTTGAACTTGTTTGCTTGGTTACTTTTCTGAACTCATTTTTTTGTCCGTAGTCTCTGTTGTGAGTGTCCAGGGAAGTCTCTGTTCCACTAGTGGTCAGTGAATAACTGAACACAGATTCCCTCCAGTACTTGGAACTGACGTACGTTGTATAAAACAAAATCTCGCACACACAGTGGTGTGCCGTGCTCTCTGCCTTTTATGCAAGCAGAGTCGCCGTCCACGCGGTTTGCTGACTTTCCAGCAAGAAGCTAACTAACTAACTAGCTAACTAGCTAACTAACAAGCAAGACTCCTGCTTCCTTGAGTGTGACATTTCCACAGTCTGCATTGCATGGAAAATAAGGTTCATGTTTATGTTATGCATTCCCCACATTATTCACTTTTTCATATATTCCTTCACCAAAGACTACTGACTGACAGACAGTGTGAGTTTAAGCAAGACACAGATCCTGCTCTTAGGTAGGTCACTGTCCAGCTCTGTGACCTTGGGAGAGTTTCTTAGCTTCTCTGAGGCTGAAATGCCTTTATGATATAACAGGAAGACTATATGCTTGACATCACCAGATTATCATGAGAATTAAACGGGAATATATCTGTAAAACTAGTACAGCACCCGGTACAAAGTCAGTGCTTAATAATTACTTTCTTCCTCCTCTTGCCAATTCTCAAAGCAACAGGGGCTGTTTAGGTAACACTTGTCACCATCTGTCATGCGCTAATTCTATGCCAACTGAGTGTAAAAGGTCTTATTCAGTATTTCACTAGCTTGTAAAACATGACTTTGCATTAGACATTAATTAATTAATATATGTAGTCATTAATAAATCTGAAAGTGGCTCAAAAAGATGAAGCAAGTTTCTGAGGTCATACAAGTGCTAATGAGGATGAAGAATTTGAAATCAAGTTTCCTTGGTGGCTCAGATGGTAAAGAATCCTCCTGCAATGTAGGAGATGTGGGTTCCGACCCTGGGTCGGGAAGATCCCCTGGAGAAGGGATGGCCACCCACTCCAGTGTTCTTGCCCGGGAAACCTCATGGACACAGGAGCCTGTCAGGCTACAGTCCACGGGGCTGCAAAGACCTGGCTACCACTTAGGTCAATACCTATATCCTTAACGTCTTCCCTGTATTTCTGCTGATACAAGTGCTTCCTCACAAGATGACAACGGCATAAAATCCTTAAAAAAAAAAAAAAAGTTCCAGACAAGTAGAACCCAAGAAAAGACCGATGTGTGTCTTTCCTTGGCTGTAGAGGGCAGCAGAGGTCCAGACTGAGAGAAAAGGTGCAGGCGTCCTCCTAGTTTATCTCCCGGAAGGTTATTTTGTCCACAAAGATTCAGACATGACTTAGCAACTGAACAGCAATCCTCCATTATTTTACTTTGGACAGCGCAAAATAACAAAATGACATAAGCCTAAACCTGTATCAGAAGCTCCTGGGAAACTGGGCCAGATTGGTGCATTTCTAATATTATTTTCCGGCAGTTTTTATTTTAATGGACATGTGCGTTCTTTGCAGAGAAAGAAAGCAAACTTTAGCTGAGAAGACTGAGCCAAAAATAGCTCAAACGCTGACTCCCCCGAGTCCCTGCTGGAAACGTAGCCCTTCTGTAGCTCTTGGTCAAGATGGACAAGCTCACGTTTTCCAACGAAGGCCCAGAGGCACGTGAGCTGCCTTCGCCCTGACTTCATTCCTGAAGACGCCCGTGGGCAGGGTCTGGGGCACCAGGCGTCTCCGCGGCTTCCGACGCCTGCAGCGCCCGCAGTCACTGGCGCGGGCCAGCACGCCCTCCAGGCCCGCGGGCGGCGCCCGGGCGTCTCCTCCTCTCAAAACATTCCGTTCTCAGCGCCTTAAAGATATTTAGTTAATGACATCAATAAGACTTGGATCAGCCTTGTTATTTAAGGAGGAGAAATGTATCTGCTAAACGTCTGAGTTTCTGAAAACGGTGATGAAGAAAGCAGTCTGGCGCTGGCGCGTTGGGCCTCGCTTGAAGCAGCTAAGCTGGCCGCTTCGGGCCCGGCCCTACGTCCTGGGTCTAGAGGATCAGCTGCCCCCCCAGGCAGCAGGCTTCACCGGGAGCTTTCCCAGGGCGAGAATCGGCAGCAAACGAGCCTCCGCAGCCGGGGCAGGACACAGAGCCAAGGGGGACCGACGGGTGCTGGTTGAGTGCCTGTGCGGAGTCCCGGGGGCGCACAGGAAAGAAAGGCCTGCTTATCGCAGACGGGGTGCGGCCCGGGAACCACAGGCAGGGCCCCGGCCGTCACTTGCTGCCGGCCAGACGCCTCCTGGCCAGGCTCCCTGGGAGGCCGACTCTGAGACAGACAAGAACACAGGAAGCTGAATAAGGCCGAGGGCATCAGTGGCATCAGTGCCCAGGGAGGGATCAGGCAGAGAGCTGAGGGGCAGCGCGGCCTCGCCGGAGGCCTTGCTGACTCCACGAGGGCACCAGGGAGCGGCGCCGGGCTGCGGGCGACGCTGCGGCGCTCACCTGGAGTGCGGGTGCCCGCCAGAGGGCACGGTCCTGGGTGAGGAGAGCCCCAGGCAGCGCTGCCAGGAGGCGAGCCCGTCAGTCCTCTGCTGCAGGGCATTTGGAAGTGACCTTACAGCTTCCACCGCAGTGACCTTCCATCGCTGCACTTTGTCGATCTTCATTTTCTTCGAGTGTCAGATAAGTATTGAAGACATCTTTACATGGTCAAAATTAAGACGAAATACAAGAGCACAGGCGACAACACCCATGTTGTGCCCGGCACATGGGACGTTGCAAAAATTCCCCATCGTCATCTTGCTCGCAGCTTCTCCAGTGTATACGACAACCACTCTGGAGGGTACTAGGTTTTCAGAAACGGGTAAGCACAGTTCCATGCCCTCAAGAAGTCTGATCAGGGGAGGCTGGCATACCCAAGGCAGTCCAGTATGATGTGCAAGGGTTCTAGAGTTGTTTGGCTGCCTTGGGCTGGCCTTCCAGACCAGCTGATGCCTGGTTGAGTGCTGAAGGGTCTGGTCTGCGCTGTTGATGGGCATCGTGAAAGAGAATGCTGGGCTCCAGGGAGACCGGCATATGGGGAGGGGAAGGTGAGAGACGGCAGGTGGGGAAAGATGAGGCTCCTGGGACTGGGTGCTGAAGGCCTCAGGTGTCCTAGGGGAGGGTTTGAGTTATGCAGAAGGTACTGGGAAAGCAACAGAAGATTTTTAAGTGCTGATCAACTTGGGGTTTACAAAGTCCAGTCCAGTTCAGTTCAGTTCAGTCGCTCAGTCATGTCTGACTCTTTGCGACCCCATGAATTGCAGCAC
>SJYX01024564.1:81118-131661 GCA_006410675.1 Oreotragus oreotragus
TGACCTGCATACAGATTTCTCAAGAGGCAGGTTAGGTGGTCTGGTATTCCCATCTCTTGAAGAATTTTCCACAGTTTATTGTGATCCACACAGTCAAAGGCTTTGGCATAGTCAATAAAGCAGAAATAGATGTTTTTCTGGAACTCTCTTGCTTTTTCCATGATCCAGCGGATGTTGGCAATTTGATCTCTGGTTCCTCTGCCTTTTCTAAAACCAGCTTGAACATCAGGGAGTTCACGGTTCATGTATTGCTGAAGCCTGGCTTGGAGAATTTTGAGCGTTACTTTACTAGCATGTGAGATGAGTGCAACTGTGTGGTAGTTTGAGCATTCTTTGGCATTGCCTTTCTTTGGAATTGGAATGAAAACTGACCTTTTCCAGTCCTGTGGCCACTGCTGAGTTTTCCAAATTTGCTGGCATACTGAGTGCAGCACTTTCACAGCTTCAGAGCCACAGCGCTCCTTAACTGTGAGCTTCTAGCATTGGAATGGACAGCGATTCTCAAAGCCATCAGGAAGGAGGATAGAATGCTTGCATCCAGGCTCAGGCTGCAAGCTACTGACTCTGCTTATGGATACTGAGCTCCCCAGGGGGCTCTAGTGGTGAAGAACCCGCCTCCCAAGGCAGGAGATGTAAGAGACGCAGGTTCCATTTCTGAGTCCGCAAGATCTCCTGGAGGATGACACGGTGTCTCACTCTAGTGTTCTTGCCTGGAGAATCCCATGGACAGAGGAGCCTGGTGGGCTACAGTCCCTGAGGTCGCAAAGGGCCGGACAGGACTGGAACAACTTAGCACACACGCACTCACACTTAGTGGTATTAAAATGTGACCCGTGAAACCCAAGGAAGAGGGAATATATGTGTATATGTGGCTGATTCACTTTTCTGCACAGCAGAAACGGACACAACATTGTAAAGCAACTCCACTCCAATTAAAAAGAATAAAATGTGCTGCATGAACTACAAGGCAGAGGGTGTATATACACATACATATGTAGTCTATCCCCTATACACACATACATATGTGTATATATATGGCTGACTCGCTTTGCTGTGCAGCAGAAACTAAGACAGCATTGTAAAGCAACTCCACTCCAACTAAATAAGTAATTACTTAGAATATGTTGCATGACCTTTCTTCAGCAACCTCTTCCATCGATGTAAGCCTAAAAGGTAGAACTGGAGTCTGGAACCAAGGGCAAAATTGAGAACCTCTCTCCAGTGGCTGTGAAAAAGTTAACACACAGATAGTGGCTATGATCCAATATCCATGCCATCTTTATGGACATGACCAAACACAACAGCGCCAGGCTGGGAACCAAAGAGAGCTGTTGTCCACAGCGTTCTACCGCTCGATCGGCATTCAGGTAATCTTCCTGGTGTGAGGTTTTACCTGTAAGATGAGGGGTTTGGAACAGAAGACTGACTTGATGGGCTCCATCAGGCGTGAACGTTCTAGGATTCGGAGCTAACGAAGTAGAGTCTGTCTGCAAACTTGCACCCCTCAACCACTGTGGAAGAGCTTTTTGAATCTCAGTAGCTTCTGGGGGGAAAGGCAGATTTGTTACCTACGGGATTCATGCTGAGGGTCAGTTTAAACCAGCCAATTCTCAAAGTACTTCTAGACCCTCTGAGTCCATATTGATCAAAAGGCATTAATTGTCTGAGGGCTAAGAAGTTCAAATACCTTATTTTTAACTTACTTTTAATTTCCAAGATTAATCCACCATTCATATGAAACACATATCTGTAGAGCCTCTGGCATGCGTGTGTTCAGCGTCTGCATGGGGAATGGCCTTAAACAAGTACAACCCAAAGCAGTAAGCGCCGTGCTAGAGGCATGCACACGGTGCTGGGGGCCCACTTTCCGGGCATCCTGGTGGAGACTCGCCATGCAGAGCTGGAAGACAGCACATCTGGAGTCGAGGGCTCTCAGAGGTGCCTGCGGAAGTGGCTGGGTCAGGAATGGCCTTGTTCATCGCACACATGTCAAAAACAGGCCCTACGTTCAGGTGGGCAAACAGACCACAAAACACTGGGTAACTGAGAGCAAAGTCTAAAATGTTCCTTTGATATTTCTGTAGACAGAATCCAAGGCCAGCATAGATTGTGTTTTTGTTGCCATCATTTTTCCAGAAATGCTATAGCCATGGGCAAGGCTTTCATGATTAAATTGGTTAAATTTAAGGAAATTCTTAGAGCTTCCCAGGTGGGGTGTGGTAAAGAACCCGCCTGCTAATGCAGGAGACGTAAGAGATGTGGGTCTGATCCCTGGGTCGGGAAGATCTCCTGGAGGAGGAAATGGCAATCCATTCCAGGATCTTTGCCTAGAGAATCCCATGGACAGAGGAGCCTGGTNGGTGGGGTGTGGTAAAGAACCCGCCTGCTAATGCAGGAGACGTAAGAGATGTGGGTCTGATCCCTGGGTCGGGAAGATCTCCTGGAGGAGGAAATGGCAATCCATTCCAGGATCTTTGCCTAGAGAATCCCATGGACAGAGGAGCCTGGTGGGCTATAGTCCATGGGGTCACAAAGAGTCAGACACGACTGAAGCAACTTAGCATGTACACTGTACACAAGGAAATTCTTATTTACATATCACAAAATACAAATTTCTTAGATGATGTCACTTCTTAGCAGAAGCTTGTGAACGAAGAATGGAATAACATTACTCAAATAATATTTGCTTTCAAACATTTTAGAATTAAAAACTCTCTATGCAATTGAGTAAGGCACTGACCAAGGCACAAGGCATACTGTCTGTCTGGTCACGGTGGCTGTTCTGTGCCTTGAAAATAAATTTAGGAAGTGACTTCTGTATCAAATTCTTGTGCCTTGACAGCACACTGAATCAATAGTATTCCTCTGACAGATTTGAAAGGGGAGACTAAACCAAAAGAAAAACGCTTCCAACAATGTTCGAAGGAATTTGATATCTGACAACAAATCAGCTTCTCTCATTTCCCTTTTTCTTTGTGTCCTTAAACAATATGCCTATTTGCTTTATGTATTTACATTTTAAATTTCAGTGTTTATAGAACAGTTTGTAAGCATCACTCATAAAACAAGATTTATTGGGCAGACTGCAGAAGCAGGAAGTTGAGGTTTCTGTAGGTTTTGGCTTTATTCTTGTATTGAAAGCAAATGTAGTGAAAATGTTGTCCCGGAAGGTTTGGGGTAGGCAAGTAGAACATTCCAGGTGTTGAAAAGGCTAGTATGACTAAGAAGTAGGAAGCGGAGTGAGCAGCGACCTTGAGGAGGTGATCTCATATTAACTGTCCACTAGGGTGCCTTAACGTGCATGTCTGTGAACAGATTCAAGCCGAGATCCCACCATCACCAAAGAAAACTGTGGGAAAGAAAACTGTGAGCGGTAGGAATGTGGACAGTTCAGCATTTCAGGGCGCTTTCTCTCCTCCTCTTAACTCTCCCGCTGCGGCTGAACTGCGACCTCTCAGGGACACAGCTTGGTGGGCACTGCATGAGGCGCCCGTGCAAGCCCCCCGCTGCCCTGGGCTCGGCTGGTTCCAGGCCACGGGGGGTGCCAGGTCCACAGCTGCAAGCTCGACACACCCTCCCACGTGTTCTCCTTTCAACTAACAAAGCTGGTGAGCATTCCTATTATCTCTGTTTCAGAGGAGCGCTGAGGCTCAGAGAGCAGAGGTAGTTTGCTTTACTTGGTAAGAAGCAAGAACCCAAGCTTAGGTCTGCTTAAAGTATATTCTTAACTAGCTTCGGATTAAGAGATAAGTGAACTTGGAAGGTTCTGGGGTTCCAAGAACTGGAGAAAATAAGGAAACATTTTGTAGATATGACATGTTCAGAAAAGTAAACCCCACAGATTTTTACAAAATATTTTGAGGATGGCGTTATGAATATATCCATGCAAACTATTTCAGGGGCTTCCCTGGAGGCTCGGATGGTAAAGAATCTGCCTACAGTGCAGGAGACCTGGGTTCAGTCCCTGGGTTGGGAAGATCCCCTGGAGAAGGACATGGCAACCCTCTCCAGTGTTCTTGCCTGGAGAATTCCATGGACAGAGGAGCCTGGTGGGCTACAGTCCATTGGGTTGCAAAGGGTCAGACACGACTGAGTGACTCACACACACACACACACACACACACACACACACACACACGCTGTATCAACCACAAAGATTCCTCCATAAAGGAGAAATTAATGTATTGCCTAGCTAAAAACTGAAAGACATTTCTAAACCTATTTACATCTTTCAACACATACAGTAAAATCTTACTTTGAACATAAAGTCATTCACGTACCATAAAACCAGTGTCTCCAAGATCCTGTAAATAAATCACTGATGGAGTAGCTAAAGGATTGAGGTCTGAAACTGAATTATCAGCCTCCCACACTGAGTGCCCTCCTGGTTTTATCTGTTCCACTCTTACCCACCACGTTTCTCTGCTCACCTTTCCTTCATTTCTGGGGCATGTTTTTCTGCTCACCTTTCCTTCGTTTCTGGGGCCTGAGCCCATATGCTGCTGTAACTTGCTCTCCCTTATTACGCACGCTTTCATCACCTCACCTCGGGCTAGCTTTCACTTCTTCCTCTGTCTTCCAACTCCTGTCCATTTATCATAAGTAAAGCATTATTAATCTGTTTTAGGCAAAAGCACAGCCCTTCTTTTGATTAATGAGTATAAAATTAGAGCTGGTGATTGATAGTCTTTTGTGAAACATGAATGCATGAAGACATTCAGGTAATGGTGTCGCGGCAAGGGTTCCCTTGTGTGGCGGTAGGTGGGCTGACTTGGCTCCGCTTCAGCTGGTGGACCAGGCACAGGGAGGGACCTGGCAGTTTCTCCGCTTCCGTAACTTGGTGCACTTGTTGCCTCGAGTCTGCTGCCTGAGTCGCCAGGCTGGAGGCTGGCTTGGAAGCAGTCTTTATCCTTCTGGCAAACCATCTGCACTGCTTGTGGGCCCATTTAGTTGAGGTGGC
The DNA here is from genome assembly GCA_006410675.1 of Oreotragus oreotragus. Taxonomy (NCBI): domain Eukaryota; kingdom Metazoa; phylum Chordata; class Mammalia; order Artiodactyla; family Bovidae; genus Oreotragus; species Oreotragus oreotragus. The sequence continues at coordinate 86,079 of SJYX01024564.1, forward strand.
CCGACATGTCATTTTTGAGGAGATTCCAGATCTGTATCATCTCTTTGTGCTTGGCCTGGCTCACTTGGAAATCTCCCATTTGATTCTTTACAAAAGTCTCGACTTAACTTTCATCTTTAACTAATCTGCTTTCCTGAAGCCCTGTGCATGCGTGCTGAATCGCTTCTGTCCTGTCCAACTCTTTGCGACCCCATGGACTGTAGCCCGCCAGGCTCCTTTGTCCATGGGATTCTCCAGGCAAGAAGACTGGAGCGGATTGCCATCCCCTCCTCCAGGGGATCTTCCCAACCCAGGAATCGAACCTGAGTCTCTCATGTCTCCTGTGTTGACAGATGGGTTCTTTACCACTAGCACCACCTGGGAAGCCCTTTGAAGCCCTGTTTGTCCACACAAATATTTGGTTTACATTTTTCTTGCTTAATCACCAGTTCAAACTTTATAAATTGTTCCGTTGCAATCATTATGCAGATTTCTATTATCTTATATATTGAAAGGCTTTTTAAGATTAATCTGAAAGAACATCGTCTACCCAAGGTGGCACTAGTGAGTGTCCACCTGCCAGCGTGGGAGACAGAGGGGAGGTGGGTTCAATCCCTGGGTGGGGATGATCCCCTGGAGGAGGGCATGGCAACCCACCCACTTCCAAGGACAGAGGAGTCTGGAGGGCTACAGTCCATGTGGTCACAGAGTCGGACATGACTGAGGGCCTTAACATGCAGTCTCAATGGATTAAGTCATGGGGAAGCGTGGTTAGAACAAAAACCATTTGTAAACCAGATAGAGCCTACTCAAATTTACAAAATGTAAAATATAGGGTAAATGATGGAATGGCTTCATCACGCATGCACAGGGCTTCAGGAAAGCAGATTAGTTAGAGATGAAAGTTAAGTCGAGACTTTTGTAAAGAATGGAATATAGGGTAAATGATGGTTAGTTAATGAATGACTCAGTCCGTCCACCAGTGTCAGTTTAATGAAGGCTTTCCAGTGTTTCTCCTGGTCACAGGTAGACTCCTGAAGGGCCAAGGTGACGCATTTGTCAGAGTCTGTTCCTTCACGAGTGCCTGCTATGGGACAGACCAATTGAGGGTTTCCACCACAGTGCCACAGTGTGGATGGCACCGTCTTCCTTTGATAGGAGTGAAGCAGATGAAGGAATTGGCCTCGAGGCAAACACACTGTAGATGATGGGGTAATGCACAAACTAATTGCTATTTTGAAAATAATTTAAAAATTACAAAGACTTCTTTCCAGTACATGCTTATTATAGAAAAGAGAGAGAATACAGATTCATGACAGGAAGGAAATAAGATTCCTTCATAATTCCATCAAGTAGATAACCATGACTATGATTTTTTCTGTATACAAATGCATAAATGTTGAACACCTTTTTACTTCTAAAAGTGAGATAATACTATCTTGAAGTCTGCTTCTTTTAATTATATCATGAATATCTTTAAATCTTCTGTAACATTGCTTTATTGGGTACAAAGAAGTCCACTTTTTATCTATCACAAAATATTTGACAAAATCCCCTCAGTACTGGAAACTGGCTGACGTGTTCAAGATAAATGTGATGTATATTCTTTAAGCAAAATGTTTAAACATCACATACATTTCTTTTGTATAAGTTCCTCAGAGTGTGATTGCTAGATTGAAGGCTATGAACATTTTTAGTAGTTTGTTTGTATGTAGTCAAATCAACTCCAGAAATGCTATTCTTGAACCAGTCCTCCTACCAGCAATACAGACTTCATTGCTCCAACTCTAGTGAAAATACATTAAAAAAATAGCAACTATATCTGACTACTAGTGAGGTTGAAGTATTTAAATTTTACTGTATATTTGAATTTTTCTTAACCTTTACTTTAAATGCTAAATATTAAAATTAGCCCAAACAAGACAAAACTGTGGTATGGTGCTCTTATTGTGTCCCCTCTAAAGGAAGAAGAGAAACACGGTTCTCTCTGATTACAAATTACTTTTGGAATGAAAAACAAACTATCTGGATGAGACAGCTGGACCCATGAAGTGTATTTCTGATGCTTGTCACAGTAGTACCCTTGGGGTCATGCGTTNACTGTGGTATGGTGCTCTTATTGTGTCCCCTCTAAAGGAAGAAGAGAAACACGGTTCTCTCTGATTACAAATTACTTTTGGAATGAAAAACAAACTATCTGGATGAGACAGCTGGACCCATGAAGTGTATTTCTGATGCTTGTCACAGTAGTACTCTTGGGGTCATGCGTTTCTGGTGTTCATTTTAGCACTGCTAACATGCGAGGCCCTGACAGGGTTTAGATCAATGTAGACTAGGCAACGGGTGTGAAGAACAATTAATCCTTATGAACCTGACTTGAGTTCTGCAAGGCAGACCGTTCCTCTGAATTTTGGATGCCTGCTCGAGAGCTCCACTTGAACGACCTATCGTATTTCAAATCCAGTGTGTCCCAAGCTGAATCTAGCCCCTAAACCCCCCTCTTCCTGCATTATTTTCTTCCTCGGTTGGCAGCGCAGCAACCCACAGAAGTATTAATCCCCAAGACTTAACCTCTGTTTTCTCTACTATTATCCTAACTTAGGTTATTCAAGAAATATTTTGAGCATCTGTCATTTCTTTCTAAGCTTGGTCGTTGTGGGGCAGGCAGGGATTAGAGGAAAATAGGCAAAGCCTTGCCTTTTGGGGCAAGCTTGGGCGAGGTGGGCAAGTGGAACAGATAATAAGAAAATTGACATGGAAATGACTGTTTTGAGGACTATTTTGTGTTGCTTGAAGAGGTAACATTGAACCTGAGACTTGGAGGAGAGGACCCAGGTAGGACTTGGGTATGGCTCTCTAGACAGAGGTTATGGGAAGATCGGGCAGCAGCAGGCCTGAACCGGCCAAGGACCAGAAGGTGCTCTAATTTGAGGCAACAGTTAAAACCATAACTCGAGCTTATTAATACTGTGCTCTGGCCAAGAAGCTACCAATAGCTGCCAACAGACAGCATGTCTAAATTTGCACTCACGTTTACTGATTTTACTCAAAGGCACCTTCTAAAGTAATCTGCATAGTTCCTGGTATCACTTAAGGTCCAAGAATTGTTTTACGCAGGCTATGGCAAGTTCTTATCTAACGTAGTCTGAAATATTCAGGCCCGAGACTTTACTGGAACAAAAATACATCTGCTCTAACTGAATAAGTTAAATAGTGAAGAAAATTGGAGTTGAGAAAATGAGAGAAAAATAAAGTCATATTCACTACACAAAAGCATAACTCATAAGCTTCTATACAGTAGCTATGGGTGAACCATCATTTGGCTTAGAGCTGCCCAGAAAACAAAACAAGATATTAAGATAGTCATTAAGATAAAAACAAACCACTTGTTTAGGAGAAGGAGAAGCACAGGTTTTACTGGAACTGAGACCTAAGAGAATTCTCTGCCATGAGTTCTCATAACAGGTACACAATGTGACAAAGACATCGGTTTTAAACACACATGCACTGAAAATACAAGTTTTGGTGACCGTCTTTGCCAGTACAAGCCAACAGCATCGAAACAAACAGCAACGGAACAAAGCTACTTCTAAGAAGAATCAAAATGTGGATCAGATACGTAGCTCTTTGAAAATCTGCCAGAAAATTTAGAATCCTTTACTAGCTGGGAATACAAACTTGTTTTAACATCTCTGGAATAAAAACCCATTTCAAAACCAGACTATTCGTGGACCTAAGGCCACTGTTTCCTTCTGGTCTCACAGACATGTGCAGTAAACCACATGGTTTATCTCTGGACCGTGTTTCCTTTCTTTAAATAAACATTTGTTGATTTAAAAAAAAAAAGCTGTTGCTGATCTGGCTGCGCTGCGTCTCAGGTGTGAGGCAGAGTCTTTAGCTGTGGCACATAGGTTCTTAGTGCTGGTGTGTGGGAGCTAGCTCCCTCACCGGGGACTGAACCCAGGACCCAGCACTGGAGTGCAGAGTCATGGCCACTGGGCATGTCCCTGACCATGGTTTTCTAAATGAATGTGCTTTAAATGGCTAATCTTAGTAGATAGAACACATTCTAAATGCTGAATTTTATGGTTGTGTTTCTTATACATGGACTTAATTTTCAAAAGGTTAAAAAACTAAAAAACTATTCACAGAATGTTTTCTGTTTCAGTTATGTTAGTATTTTTAATAAATATTGGTTACATTTGAAGTTCCCTGCACCTATTCACAGAGACTTAAAATGATCAGTAATATAAACCATAAACTTGAAAGGAAAGTCACAGACTGTGCAACGCAGCAGACGCAGCTGCCAGCAAATGTCCCCGTGTGGGGCAGTCTCAAACCTGGCTGCAGGGGAGCCGAGAAAACAAACTTCCCCAGCTCTTATTTTTGAGCTGGCGAAGAAGAGGAATGCAAATGCCTGTTGGGTTAGTCACTGCAGTTCAATTTACAGTAATTGTAGGGACAATAATAACACAGAAGCTGGAGGGGAAAAATGGCATTCACAATCTGACAAGACAGCTACTATTTACTGAAAAAATAATTTATTAAATGAATATAATACTAGGAATAAAATGCATATAAAAATAAAAAAATTCTAAATATATATAAATAATAGTGATTTCCCTAATTAACAAGAGTTTTTCTTCACCCATTTAAGTTTTAAATACAATCTTCTGAAAGGCCAGATTTTGAAAGTGTATGGTTCACTTTAAAACAGATATATATGTAGCACTATAATACCTGAAATTTATTATCATGTTTTATTAGACTAAAAACGGTATTAATTTAAATGATTGTTCTCTTTAAGCCTTTTTAAACATTTTGAAATGAACAAGTAGATCATTTTATTATATTCTTTCTGTTTCCCAGGATAGGAAACATATTTCTAATACAATCTGTCGAAAATATTCTGAGATAAAGCATACCTGTCCATTTTGATGAAAACTTTAAAAAAGTTTTGGTACTTTGGTAAAAAGCAGTCTCCTTTTTAGGCCAAGACTAACAATAGCCATTGTATCTGTTTATCTATGTCAGTAGAATTTTAAACAACCGCATCTTAATATGCTGTACGTCAAGACACTGACAAATTTTAGAGGAGGGAAAAAATAGAGATTGTTATTCTAATTCCCCAATAAGTTTCCTTCAGTTTTTAGAAAGCATATGCAGTTCAATATACCAACTGGAATTTCAAAATGCTAGAATGATTTATTAACAGCAATATGCAAAACAGCAGAAATAAAATGAGTAACTTCATACTATAAAATGAAACAAGGCACTTTTGACAACTATATGCAAAGCTGAAATAAACATCTTTTTCATAAAGCAGACTCACAGGACTATAGGAGACTTTTGTAAAAGATGAAATAGTGAAGGCACTATAATTCTTTTTCCTAACTCCACTTACTAAAGAAATTCACCAATTAAACTTGGCACAAAGGAGTTTAATTATCATAAAGTGCATCACTTAGCTAAATATATTAAGAAGAAAATCAGCATCAAGACATTATAGCAACATGTTTACATATACAGAAATAAAAATGCAATGCTAGGAGCTGACATAGGAACTCTGCAGGATATATGGCTTTTTCTCTCTTATTTTTTTGTATGACTGCCTATTTGCTTAGAATCTGTATTTTCAAAAGAGTATGCCCTGATTAGCTAAAAGAGGTAGTGTTCTGAAAAAGGCAAACCCATTGATTCTATAGGTAGAGATTTAAGATAAAGATTACATGGAAAATAAATAAGTGTAACGTAATACACTGGTACACTTATTATAGTATTTGGATATTAATGAGTTTGCTTTTCAAATCAAAGCTATTTTATCACTTTAGCTATGTTATTATAGCTCTTTCAGAGTTTTGCTTTGGTACTAGAAAGTTTTCTTCTTGTAAATAGTAACATTCCAAATAAGCAACTTTCATTTAGAGATGATAAATACGTCAATATTTAAAACTCATCTTTACCACTCATTTAAACCATTAATAAAAATATATCAGGTCAGAGACACAAGGAAGCATATATTCAACAGACAGCAACATGCAATTTATGTCCACCGAACTAATACAACTGGTGACTTAAAGACATACACACACAGTGCGCTCACCCATGTTAGTCTGGATCAATATATTGGCAAAATACCAAAATGATTTATATGCAGTATTTAAGGATGTGGGCCTTATGACAGAACTCTTAACTAGATGTTTTTTAGTGTATTAAATACAAAGTTTGTCTAAAAGACAATTTAAAGTAACAGTGACTGTATTTCCTACACCAATAACTTAAATTTTCCTTTATGTAAACTTTATACATGTGCAATCTGGCTGTTTAATGTAGATGCTTCAGTCTCTTTTTTCTTTTTAAATATTTGTCACTCTATTCTAAATTCACAGGAACGTAAAAATGGAAGGAACCACTGGAGTCGCATTAGTCTTCTGCATCATATGCCACTTCAGCTACTTCTATGTCTGATGTGGAATTTTTCGGTTCACGAAAACTTGAGTATTGCTCATTATCAGCCCTGCAAAGAAAGGGAAAACCAATGAAGAGACCAGATGCACACTGCTTCACCTGAAGAATATTAAATGGAAAAATACTCAATAAAAAAGAATATCTGAATATTTAATCAGAAATTTAATAAAGTTTTCATTGCCAGATAACACCTTTGGGGATGTATTTTTAACTCTTTCAGCTTTCTGACCTACTATTTTTCAATAAAAATCTAGTTTGTAATGACCTTTACCAACATAAAATTTGTTCTCATGGTTATAAGCTTCACGACTATCACTGAAGTATTAATGATGACCCTGGATTTATACACAATACAAATTCTCTGTGTGTTCAAATATACTATCTATTCATGACTCCTATTATGTAGACAGGTTGGATGCTATCACAGTGCCCCACGTTGGCACGGAAAAGCCTGACACTGAGAGAGATTAAAGGGACTTGTCAAGGTTACAAAATCAATGAATTAACCGAGTCACACCCCTGTTAATTCAGACATATCTTCAAAATAAGTAATAAATTGTATAGCCTGGATAACAAAGATTCACTTTTAGGGACAGCCTAGAATATGTAGAGTCTCCCTGTGTTTGCTCATCAGATTCATGATACAATGAGACTGAATTCATAAAAACAGACCCCACAGAGCATGACTATTTCCCACCAATTACTCAGATGATTAGGCTACAGTAAACCAAACATTTTATACCTAGATTCTTCATCCAGGACACCCTGATCAACCTCAAGCGCAGAGGGCTCCACCTTCAGGGTCTGTCTGCCTTCTGTTCCTGACGTAAGCAGTGATTCTTCAGGTTTCAGAGATAATGTCCTAGAGGTAAAGTACAGTGACAAGTTGTTTTCTGTGAATAAAATAGGTATATATTTATTGTTGTTGATGCATGTAGCTTTAGCAGCTTTTAGCTGCTCTAAGTGGAGTGAAGTGAAGTCGCTCAGTCGTGTCCGACTCTTTGTGACCCCGTGGACTGCAGCCCACCAGGCTCCTCTGTCCATGGGATTTTCCAGGCAAGAACACTGGAGTGGGTTGCCATTTACTTAATAAACTGCTGAATCTAAGTGTTAACAGTGAAATCAGTACTTATGATTAATTTAAAATGATTTTAACATCAATTTGATATATGCTGACAAGAAGGCAAACTAGAAGTTTCAATATGTGAAAAGTTGGTATAAATGACTAGAAACAAACATATAATTTAAATAGGTTAAAATAAGTTATGTTTGCCTTGGTGAACAGCTACAGCTTTATTTTCCTGGTATTTCCTATCCTTCAAAATTTCAGCCTTCTAAATAAATCAGACAACAGTTTTCCCCATCTATGAGGATGTACACCACGAGTCTAAGACTTCTGGAGTTAGAAATTTCCTAAATTATATTAATGGACAAAAGGTACCTAGTCCAGAGTACTGAGCTGAACTTGCTGGACTGAAAATGCAGTCCACAGCACATACCTGATTCTGTTTTCTAGAGTGTCTATAAGAAGTTGCTTCTCACTGAGCAGTTTCTTCAGTGATTCCAACTCCTTTTGTTTTTCAAGTAGTTCTTTTTGAAAACGGTAGTTTGTCTCTTCTAAAGTTTCACAGAAAGCCTTAAAAACAAACAGCAAATAAAACCACATGCAAAAAGAGAACAACAGGAACTACTCACGCAGCACACTTCTGGAGAGTGTACCTGAGGAGTTCAAGGACACAGGTAATCAAAATACTATGGATACAACCCAGGTGCTTTGCTCTCCACTCTCATCTTTCTAGGTCTCTGCCACCTTAGTGCTCACTTACTGGGGAAATCATAAATAAATACAAGTCCCTTTTCCTGAGAATTATTAAACAGTAAGTCAGGGTGCCAGAAATGAAGACGTGATATGTCTCCAGTGTGCAACTTGGAAAAAGTTACCAATAACCACTGTTTTAGTTTCTATTCTCCTCACTCTGCTTTTGCCCACTCTGAGATGATTATACTTAAAAAGCAAAATGGAAACAAACTGTGGTTATTGATTCCATTTGTGTTAGCTCAGAAGACATATCTGATAATCAGAATTTCCATTATAGTACCTTCAATATTATTTCCCCTTACTTCTCCTTTCATTATATTCATGCAAGGACATTTCACCCTTTATACCAGGAAGCTAAACTACTGAAATAAAAATTAAAGTTATACTGACATGAACAACGATGTCATGAAAAAATCTGGGTCACTTACACACTGAGGTTTTCTTTTCAGTATTGCTGATCAATTCTTTGAATGATCTCTTGTTATCTATCATTCCCTTTCTCCTGTGTGACTGTTTGAATCTTTCATTCCTGCAAACTCCCTACAGTATGTTGCTCCTGGTTATCCCAAGCCCAGCAGATGATCTTTATTCGCATCCCAGAAAAAAAATGCTACCCTCCCAGAATCCTTTGGATGAAATTTTTTATCATCCAAATTTACCCCCTCCCTCCCATCCCTACCTATGGCCAAATTCACTAAGAGTCTTATTCTCTTTTCTATACTAACTGTGCCAAGGCAAATGCTAATGACTTCTAATTGTTAAATCCAAAATGCTGGTTTTCTCAACTACAAAGCATGTCACTATACTTAAAAAGTAAAAAAAAAAAACAACAAAACCACATTATTGGCATCTGTGAAACTCTGTGGTTCCCCTAACTTTACAGTGAGATTTCTACTCATTCTTTGCATGTGGGCATTCACAGTTTTGTCCTTGATTATATATTCTCTTGCTCTATATGACATCCTTGGGCAATTTCTGTTAGCACTTCAACTATAACCTATGCTATTTGCTATCAACTTCCTTTTTTTTTTTCCCCCTGCTAATCTCCAGCCCAGGCCTTTCCTGAGTACACAGTTGTCATTCACATGCCTATTGTTCCTCTTCAATTGGATGGACCAACAGTAGGTTAGAAGGGAACATCTGCTCTACCTCCTAATCCTGAATCACCAAACCCACGAGGCAGGCCTCTTAGATCACAGCATTTTGCTGCTTTCTACGACCCAGGCAGCCCAGTCTTTTCCACTCCCCTCTTCTCCTCCGCCCCCGCTGTTTCATTAACATCTCATATGTGTTTGTCATTTACTCATTTCTTCTGTGCAGTACTGGCAGCGTAAGGATAATTAATGAGGTCAATGAAAGAAGACAGTCCAGATGTGAACCCTGTTCTTTCACATTCACTTGACTTTTGATAAAGGTGCCAATATAACTCAACACAGGGCACTGACGATTAAATATTTATAGAAACTCAAGATCATTATTTCACACTTTATACAAAATTAGCTCAGGATGGATGTAAGAGTTAAAACTATAAAGATTCTAGAAACAAAAATAGGAGAAAATACTTGTGGCTATATGTTAGGCAGAGTTCTTGTGATACAATATCAAAAGCATAAGCCAAAATAGAAAAGTGATAAAATGAATATCTTAATAATTAAAAACATTAGTACTTCAAAACATACCATTGAGAAGATAAAAAGACACATACAGACTATGAGAAAATATATGCAAAACGTATTCGATAAAGGACTTGTATCTAAAGAATTCTCACAACTCAGTAAGACAAACAATCCAACTAAAAAAATACGCAAAAAGCTTCATCAAAGAAAACATACAAATGGCATAAAAAGCACATGAAAAAGCAATTGACATGAAAATCATTACAGAAATAAAATTCAAAGTTTAATGAGATACCATGACATGTCTATAAGAAAGGCTATAATCCAAAAGACAGATAACATCTAATGCCTGTGAGAATCTGGAGAAACTGGAACTCTCATACACGACAAGTGGGAACATAAAATGGTATAGCCGCTTGAGAAAATTCTGCTTCTTAAAAAAAGTTAACATAAATATTTGGTTATATGGCAAACATAATTTGCCATTTAACTAGACATTCTACTCTCAAGAACCAACCTAAGAGAAAAGAAGACATCTGTCCCCATAAAGTCTTCTTGAAATTGTTCATAGCTGCGTTATTCGTAATAGTACAAAGCTGGAAATAATCCAAATATCCCTCAGCTGGTGACTGGATAAACAAAATGTGGTACATGTATACAGTGGAAAACCATTCAATAATAAAAAGTAATGAAACACTGAGAGACTGTAACAGGGATGGGCTTCCCAGGTGGCACTCCCCAGTGGTAAAGAATTTGCCTGCCAGTGCAGGAGATGCAAGAGACCTGGGTTCAAGCCCTGGGTTGGGAAGATCCCTGGAGTAGAAAATGGCAAACCACTCTAGTACTTCTGCCTGAAAAACTTCATGGATAGAGGAGCCTGGTGGGCTACAGTCCATGGGGTCACAAAGAGTTGACGTGACTGAGAGACTGAGCACATCATTAGCACACATAATACGGATGGTGCTCAGAAACACTATGTTAAATTGAAAAAAAAATGCAAAGATTTTCTTTGCATGTTTTTTACATGCTATGCATACTGTACATATGGTATTATATATTTATATAGACACATATACATTTACATGCATGTGAGTTGGTGATGGACAGGGAAGCCTGGTGTGCTGCAGTCCATGGGGTCACAAAGAGTTGGACACGACTGAGTGACTGAACTGATACATATTTATAAACACACGTGTATCCTAAGTTGCTTTAGTAGTGTCCAATTCTTTACAACCCTGTGGACTGTGGCTGCCAGGCTCATCTGTCCATGGGATTCTCCAAGCAAGAATACTGGAATGGGTTGCTATGCCCTCCTCTAGGGGATCTTCCCCATTCAGGGATCAAACCTGTGTCTCCTGCACTGCAAGCAGATTCTTTACCGCTGAGCCACTGGGGAAGCACTATATACACACAACATGATTCTATCTACACGAAATAACCAGAAAAGAAATTCGCAGAGACTGAGATCAGAACAGCAGTCATCTGAGGCTGGCACTGAGGAATGACTGCAAGATGGCTTGTAGAATTTTTTTGAGGTCGTAGAAATTTCTAAAATTGGAGTATGTTAATGAAGGCACAACTCTACAAATTTACTAAAAGTTATTAAATTGTACATTTACAATGAAATAGCAAATAATAAATTTTATGGATGAAAATTTTACTTCAATAAAGCTGTTTTTTAAAAAAGCTATGGCATTCTTCTAACACAAAAAACTGACTCAGTTTAAATGAAAACAAAGCTGTTATACTTAAAAGTCATTAAACATTTAGGGAAAAACTTGCATAAAATCCTAGCTAATCTATTATTATCAAATCTGTGAATCTAGCCAATTTCTTCAAGAAATAGGCCACTCTAAACGTCAATTAGTGTAATTTGAGTAGCATCAAGCTTGAGCTGAACTGATAACAAGACAGTAACTTCAACTTCTGGAGATTAGTTTTTTAAATTTGATTTTAAATGTAGTTTCTTTACTTTGATACTTGGATGGAAGAAATTCAACATACACATATTGCTTTTGAATGTAAAATAAATTTCCAAGTAGTTTTTTTTTTTTTTTCGGAAATGGTAAAAACAGAAAATAAATGTAGGATTTAATTTTAGAGCTTCTATGACTATATGACATGTACGAAATTTTACTTTTTTTACTGAATTAGGTCCATATACTTCAATGAAAGAAAGCTTTGACTCAAACATTAAAAGCTTTCTGTGCAAAACTACCAGCCTGAAATTGTAATTTTGCTGTTTGCTGTTCCATTCAAGAAACAATGCAGCTACTGTATGGTATTATTTGCTCCTTGTTTCATGTGATATATAATACAGCACTTACCCTGCTTTCTTCTAAGCTATCAAATGGACCTGGTGGATCATCCAGACAAAGAAAGTCTCTCACTGCAAGGCTTTCAAAGGAGAAAAAAAAAAAAAAAATAGCTGGGGTACAAATAAGTTTACAAAAGACAGCAGAAAGCAAAAGTTATTCCGAAGCTATGGTGTTTTAAGTAAGTTGGTTCTTCTGATAAGCAAGANCCAGACAAAGAAAGTCTCTCACTGCAAGGCTTTCAAAGGAGAAAAAAAAAAAAAAATAGCTGGGGTACAAATAAGTTTACAAAAGACAGCAGAAAGCAAAAGTTATTCCGAAGCTATGGTGTTTTAAGTAAGTTGGTTCTTCTGATAAGCAAGAAAATAAGCAAGATGGCTTATGTGAACAAAATACAAATATAAAATCTATAGAAGATACTAAGATTTTAGGTTATTTCTAAGATCCTATGAACATAAACAGATTCTGAATTTGTTACATAGTTTATATGACATAAAACATAAATCTGAATAACAGTGCAAGAGAACAACAGGCATAGCATTACGTTCAGAGAAATGTTAATTTGAACTAGTTTAAAAAAGTCATTATCTTGTTATGAAGAAATACAATTTCTAACTTATACATCATTGTTTCCTCTTCAGGAGATGATTCTAAAGTAATTACAAATTAAAGGTTTTTCTTGCCATTATGTTTATTATATTAATTTACTTAAATATTTTCTCTAGAGAGTTTAAGACAAAGAATTCTGGCCATCCCATTTATGAAGTACCAAAAATTTCAAAATAATGAAATAATATGATAGTTTTATTTATACTTTTCAATAATCAGAAACAGGTTAAGAAGGTAAAAACTGAACTTCCTTGTTATATGGCATTCCTCTTTCTAAAAAATAATTTGGGATTGAGAGACAGCTCTTTGTGTGTGTTAAAAATGCAGCTACTTAGTATGACTTGGCTTCCTCAGTGGCTCAGCAATAAAGAACTCAGCTGCAATACAGGAGATGGTCAGGAAGATCCCCTGAAGGAAATGACAATCCACTCCAATATTCTTGCCTGGGAAACCCCCTGGACAGAGAAGCCTGGTGGGCTACAGTCCATGGGGTTGCAAACAGTTGGACACGACTTAGCGGCTAAACAGCAAGAGTTCTACTCAAATGAAGTCCAGTGGATTCTCTAATTTTTTTTTTCACTATAATTCTAAGGTTATATTCTATGTCTCACTTGTTTAATCTATGGCATAAGAATGAAATTTAAAACTGGCATCACAACTGTAATTTACAAAACACTTTTTTAAGGGGTTCAATACATTTCTTCTGTGTCAATAGGACTCAGTTGATGGAGTTAATCCTCTCAAGCTTTTTTTCTTATCCAAGAAAAGGGGCAGACAAGAATGTCTGACCGAGAGTAGTGTTTGAGAAAACAATTGCTTTATCAAAAATTCTGATAATTTTTTCCTGCCGGGAAAATCAAGCTCTTACTCTTTCTTGAGAATCACTGACTAGAGAACCTTAGTTACACTTGATAAACATTTGATTGCCTATATGTGCCAGGCCTGCCCAGTGATTTCTTATATATCATCAGTGTACGATTTATAAACAAATCAAGTAAATTCAAATAAAGGACCAGAGTCTATATTATTAAATGACCTATGGATTAAATAAAAGTCAGTGCTTTTAAAAAAGTTTTATTTACTTGTTCACTGATAAGTTCAATATAACCCCTAATTTCTCTTCTGTATTCAATGCTTAATACTTTTCATTTGTCCAGGATAATAAAGGTAATATCAGGAGAGAAATTTATCTAAGAGAAAATACAATCTGGAATTGAAAGGTAAGAAAAGACCACCTTTCTGCTCTCTTTAGTACCTACACTTTTAGAGTGGTTGGGAAATCCCTATTTTAAAATTGTGATCAATTGCTGACTTAACGTGACCACCGATAAGGAAACCAGAGGTGGCACCCTTCAGCACTGTTGTATCAGAGCGAACCTGCCCGGTAACTTAGACTCTTNAAAATTGTGATCAATTGCTGACTTAACGTGACCACCGATAAGGAAACCAGAGGTGGCACCCTTCAGCACTGTTGTATCAGAGCGAACCTGCCCGGTAACTTAGACTCTTCCTTTGAGTCTCCTGAAAGAGTTTCCTTTAGGAGAGTTTCACTGTAATTTTCAAATTTCTTAAAAAACTATTTCACTCAGTGAATCTTCACCTTCTATTTCATAATGAATCTTTTTTTCTTTCATGGGTATGTATTTGTTTATATCCCAGTTTCCTAACAGACCAGTAATTCAAAGCTAAATGTGCTCTTTATCTCAAAATTTATATTAAAAAAAAGCTAAAACTAATGCCTACAATTCATTAAAATGTCAATAAAGAGCTAAGTAAAAAACGTACTAAAATACTAGATACTAATTCTGTCAAAACCAAATTAAGCACAAAAAGTCGCTGCATGAAAAAATTAATGAGGGATTTCAGATAGAAATGTTTTATCAGTTAGTACTTCCCTTCAGTATTCTCAACTAGTAAAAAGAAAATAACAAAACTGACACTGACTATAGCCCTGAGGACAGGGAGTCTCGAGGCTGGTGGCAGTGAGGGTCGCCGTGCAGGAGCTGGGCTGGTGGGTGTGAGGCTGAAGGGCTCGTGCTTCCGTTCCTGTGGCGGATGTGTGGGCCTGGTTTACGCCTTGATTATGGCTCACCTGGTTACCTTCAGCTCATTTGTGTCCCGACCTTCAGTTTTATTTCTTCTCACACGAAATGCTTCCAGAACAAACGTTTTATGTCAAACCCACCTTAAAACCCATCTGTGCGTCCTCTAACAAGAGGGAACAAGCAGAGGTCTTGGTGTTGGCATAAAGTACCTGCGCACATTCAAACTTTAACCGCCTTCCTTATCTGACACTTCACAAATGGTGTTGTCTCACGCCTGCTGCTATTATCCTGGCCCAGCCTCTCCTCCACATGCTACCAGGCTCAGTGCTCTTACATGCATTACGACACCACCTTGAAGACATCCCTTTCACGGGACTTCCACACGGTCTTATTAGTATTATCTGTTTAACCAAGTGGTCTTCTGCTTCATCAAAAAGTTGATGACAAGTTTCAGGACTGTACAGAATCTGAACCAATTAATTAGCACAGCACAGAGTTAGTGTTCAAAAATAATGAATTTATTTGTAAGAGCTATGCAATTAGGAAAAAAAAAAAGGAATGAAACTCCTAAGAGCATCAGAACAAACTTCTATCCACTGTTGTAGATAAATAATACAGCAGAACTCTCAAATTTGAGATGCATTTTAGTTTTCAACAGATATTCCTACTTTCATGAGAAAGTAAGCTCATAGAGCAAAATGTAAGACCAAAAATCTTAAGAGTTAAAAGGTTAGAATTTGGTTGCTTCTGATGGTATCACTTCAGGATTTATAAAGAAGCACAACAAAAAGAATAAGAAACTTAGAGCTAAAAGGGGATTTTTTAGAGAACATTTAGTCTAATTACTTCATTTTCTAATTGGAGACATTGATTAAAATCAGTTAAGTAAGTGCTTAAAATTAATTTACTACCAAGCTCAGAAAACTGAATTTTGCATAAGATCTTTGAGACCCAATGAGGTAAGAGTTTACATGTATCTGAATACAACATATTTAGCTTTACTGCATTAAAAAGAAAACTATCCATAATTAAATGTCTACCAAACTAATATTTTGTGTAAAAATCACCCAACCAACCTTAGCATGAACTGGCATTATATAAGCTATTGCTTATATGTAAGTTATTGCTTATATAACAGTTCCTTCATTTTATAAAAATACTAAGGTTAACTAAACCTCTCATGACAGTCTCTTTATATATAAAAACAATTTATACACGAGAAGATATGCACATGTATAAAAGTTACTTTAGATATTCTTGCTCAAAAATTGTAATTTGACTTTTACAACTAGAAGAGGTCCCTAAGAAGTCATTAATTCAATATATCCCATGTAATAATTTCCTCTTTAATACCACTGCTAGTTACCTAGCCTATTCTCTTCTAATACTTAAGGTAAACTCACTTACTCAAAAGGCAGAACATATTCCTATACCAGACAGCTTGAAAGGACATGTAACTTTTTAAATCTGAGTTTAGGGGGGGGCTTCCTCTAATTTCTCATTTATTCTGAGTTTTACATGTTAGTCTTGCTCTTCAAAATGAGGTCCTAGGCCAGCGGCATCGGCACTGAGAAGCAGGTTAGAAATGCTGCATCTCCACTCCAGACCTTGCTAACTCAGAACCTGCGTTTGAACATGATGTGCCTGACAGTGGAGAAGCCGGGCTTTAGAGCCAACTATCATTTGACTAATTCTTTTCTGGACGTTTATTTACTCATCTTCGTCCGTGCTTGGTCTTCACTGCTGCGTGGCACTTAGCTGTGGAGAGGAGGGACTACTCTGGGTGCGGGGGTCTCTCTTGTGGAGCACTTGGGGGCAGGTGGGCTGCAGCGGCTGCAGCTCCCCGGTTCCAGGGCACAGGCTCACTAGCTGCGGTGCCTGGACTTAGTCGCCCCAAGGCGTGTGGGATCTTCCCAGATCAGGAGTTGAACCTGTGTCTCCTGCACTGGGAGGATTCCTTACCACCGAGCCACCAGGGAAGTCCTCATTTGATTAATTCTTTTCACAAGCCTTTCAAACACCTGAAATGGTTATCATGTCTCTCCAAGTAAGTTTTCTTTTCAAGGGGTAAAGATTCTCATTTTTTTCAATTGATTCCTCATGTAAAATGTTTGGATAGTATTTTTTTTAAATAATGAGCTTCTGTTAATCCAGATATACCTGGACTTTTTTTCTTTTAAAATAGATGTAGAATTTAAAACACTGAATTCTGACACTGAACCCCTTATAGATGAATGGTAATATAAGGAAAATATATATAATTTTAACCCTTGCATTTTAAAGCATTAAGAAGAAAAATCTGGTAAATCAGGATATATATGTAGTAATTCTGAAAACATGGAGTAGTAAGATATTTGCTGTGCTGATTAAAGGATGTAATTATTTCAAAATAGCAGAAGCCAGGATAAAACAATAGCTATGTTTTAACTATACAGCTGTGAGAGACCTCTCCCTCCATCCATCTTTACACATTTGACAAGCTAAGTTAGATGCTGTTTGGGTACAGGACTGTGCCTGCTTGCTTCTGCATTTTGATGTAATACTCCTTCTCATTTGGAAAGTCCTTCTTTACTTTCTCTCTGTCAGTTCAAATATCAGTATTTCTTTAAAACCCAACTTAAACACCACCGTCTAGGAAGCCTCCTCTAACTCCTCCAGCTAGAAGTTTTCTCTTTTCGTCCCCTTCTGAAAAAGACAGATATCCAACTTTTAGCGTTTGGTGTGTCTTCTTCCTATTTAGTTCTCTTAAATAAAGGATTAGCGCTAATGAACCTTTGTGCAGCTGCAATACCTTATATACCGTAAAAGACCTAAATAAACATTTATTGAACAAACCATTAAGAAACTTTATCATGAAAATATTTACATTTTTGTTTTATTCTGTGTTTTCTAAATGTATCTGAAAATATTATTCTCTTAAAACACTTAAACCAACAATTCTTAAATCCCTTGGATCTCAACTGCGATGTGAGGTGCTAAGGAATCAAAAAGCAAAGTGAAAGAACTGCTTAAAGAGTTAATATCAAACAATTATTCGGCCATATAAAGACAGTAACTTTCTATGCTGCCATTCCAACTGTAACAGGATGCTAACAGGCGTACCATTAGGTAATGTAAACTGACTGACACTTTAAATAGTGATTCTTAAATATGCAATTTCATGTTTTTATAAAGAAGGGTTGGGATTCTGTCTTTCCCCTTTCCTCCTTTGGAAGAGATTCACAGATGGACCTGTAACCTCAATTTGTCATTCATGGTCCTCAAACCCCACTCCCCACTTGACTCCCCACTTGCAGGACTGGCTCACAGGACTGATCTTCCCCTTCTCTGAATTCCTTTTACTTTTTACCAACTGCATCACCTAACTAGAATTTTATAATCTCCCTTATTTTATTAGAAGGGAAGCCTAATGTCTTCAAAGGAATTAAGATTAGTAAATAGATCCTCAATTTCTGTTATACCCTTCTTAGTACGAAAAGGGACAAATTCTTAAGATACAGATTAATAACTCTTCCCTCTGCCAAGTCATATTTTAAATACTAAGAAACTGCTTAAAATGTGAAATAAAAAATGCTACTCATCACTCATGAAAAAGATAGTACCCTAGACCAAACAAGGTTTCTATGCTTATCTTACTTCCACGGGGTGGCAAAGAGTTGGACATGAATTAACGACTGAAAACCAACAACACCACATACACAATTTAGAGTTCTATTTAAATTATCTTACTGAATTCCTTCAGTATCTGAGATATACGACAAAAATACATAGGCAATTAAGCGTGAGGCACACGACAGGTTTTTGTGCAAGACTTTAGAACCTTTAATATTCTTGGAATGTCAAATGAAACCTTTCCGCAACTTACTTGACCAAGAAATCTTTCTTTTCCTGAAAACATCTATCTGTGAACTGAACAAGACCACTATCACTGTTCTAAGGACTGTTTTAGAAACAGGATCTTGAATGTTTACTCTACAGAGATCTAGTACCAATAATTAAAGATACAGGTCAACTAAGATGCATTTTTAATGTTAAAAAAAATCAATCATGAGTTTATCAATGTGGTTCATACTATATAATATTTGATTAAATAAAAAGACGATGTAGTCATAGAATAAATTCAGTTTTAATTTGCCATATTTTCAATACAAATATTTAAAGGTTTGCTGAATAAGCAGTAAGAGAAAAGGGATAGGATGTGTTGGTTTCTTGGAGATAAAAGTCTTTCATGGTATGGTATAAACTATATTTTCTTCAAGGTTTTCTCTATGACTTTAGAGTTTGTTGGCTTTTATTCCTGCTTTGTATATCTGAATTAACACTAATCTTTTTTTCCCCTTTGGAGAGATATAAAAAAAAATACAGAAAAGTAGGGAGAATACATCTGCCCACCACCTAGACAAGCATACACAACTGCTAAGTTTGATCATATTTGTTTCACCTTCTTTTTCTTATAAACAGCATAATAACAACCATCAACAGTTTTGCCACTCATTCAGCAAGGACTTTTTGACACGGACGGCTGCATTATGCTAACAGGCCCTGCACAGTGAATGGTGGGTCAAAGGGCCACATGGCCTAGTCCTGTGTACGTACCTTTCAGACTGGTGGGAGAACACAATCGAATAACCACAGAAATAGTTTCAAACTGAAAGGCTACTAAAGTAAAGTTCCAACCAGCCTTTTTTGGCTGGGACTCCACATGAGGATTAAATCCTATTGCCAATGATATGAGTGACTATTTTCTCAGTTCTCCTAAGACTGGTGGTATATGGCTAGTATCATCCTAGAGAGTAGTTAGTTACAGGCAACGGATGTCTTAAGGCATTAGGAACTAACTTTCAGAACCAGCAGAGAAGATACTATGAGAAAGACTTGACCTAATTTTTAGTGGTGGGTGAGGGGCTGGTCAGGAGACCAACCTAAGGAAGTGAAGTCTGCTTGAAGCCTGAAGGAGTCATCTAGGCTTGGGCTGGGGGAGCAAGGGCTGCTGCTGCTGCTGCTAAGTTACTTCAGTCGTGTCCAACTCTGTGTGACCCCATAGACAGCAGCCCACCAGGCTCCCCCATCCCTGGGATTCTCCAGGCAAGAATACTAGAGTGGGTTGCCATTTCCTTCTCCAATGCATGAAAGAGAAAAGTGAAAGTGAAGTCACTCAGTCTGTCCGACTGTTAGCAACCCCATGGACTGCAGCCCACCAGGCTCCTCTGTCCATTGGATTTTCCAGGCAAGAGTACTGGGGTGGGGTGCCATTGCCTTCCCCAGGGAGCAAGGGCAGTAGCGTGAAATGCCTTTCTAGGAACAGCTTATTAAAAAAGGAACAGGTGACTCTAAAAAAGCATAAGACCAATTATGTCTGATTTAGAGAATGGGAGCAGGGAGGAATAATGAAACGTAAGGTTGGAAAGATAGACATGTAGTCAGGGCCCAGAAAGGATGACTTCAACTGCATTACAAAAGGTCACTGTGGCTCAAATGGGCTACAGAAATAGGAGTGGATGAGGAAGACAGTGGAGTAATTTAAGTGAGAGGCAAACTTTTAGACTAGTGTGGCAGTGGCAGGATGGAGAAAAGCTGGCAGACTTGAGTAGTATTTAAAGTATAAAGGCAGGGATGTGTCCAGATGACTGGGTTTTGGATAGACAATGGGCTGAATACTAGGGGAAAGGGAGAGAATGAGCTGTGACGTCTGTTCTAGGTCTGAGGTCACACTGAGGCGTCTAAGGGAGACGGCAGGAGGCAACCTCAGCAATGGGTCTAGGAATAGGAGGGGTCTGGCCTGCAGCTGCCTTATTAGAGGAGAGTGAGGAGGGTGGCAGAGGCCTCATGCAGTCACTGAGCTTAGTGCACATTCGGAAGCAAGGTGTGTCCGAATAGTGCGTGTGTCGTGCAACGTGAGGTGATATAAATAAGAGACACTAAGGAAAAAGGGTGAAAACTGCTGAAGATCATGACAAAAGTACGTCTCTACACAACATGCTGCTGCGGCACTGTAAATGCTCTCTGCTGTTGTTTGGTCACGAAGTCGTGTATGAGTCTTTTGCGACCCCATGGCCTGCAGCCTACCAGGCTCCTCTGTCCATGGGATTCTCCAGGCAAGATCACTGGAGTGGGCTGCCATTTCCTCCTCTAGGGGATCTTCCTGACCCAGGGATCCAACCCCTGTCTCATATACTGGCAGGTGGATTCTTTACCACCAAGGCACCTGGGAAGCTATAAATGCTCTCTAATTTTTTTTAAAAGTGGTTCTAATTTATCTGATAATGTAAATTCCAAGATTAGATACCCAGATGCAATCAGATCATTTAGCAATTTTCTTGTAAATATATTCAGATACAAAAAATAAAGAAAGGATATAGATCCTTTCTTTCTCTTTCTAATAGTTTCTGGTATTTCTACTTCATTCTCTGTATAAATTAACCTGATTTCATGATTTCTGTATTACTTTGGAGAATTAAAAATATTGTCAAAATTATATAGTGTCATATTTACCAAAAATCTACCAATATGTTAGCTACTGTTTTAAGTTATTACTAAAATACTGAAATCAAGTTTACAGCTTGGTGGATGGGTTGACTATATGGCACACAAAGTCTAACTTTGCTACACTTTTTGGAAGTGTTAATATAAATCAAACACCAAATAAGTCCTTACTGGAAAAAAAGCCAAGAAAATCACAGTTACTGCTTTTAGACAGGATACGTAATTATACTCCTACCTTATATTTTTTGTGCTTGAATAAATATGGTCCTACATTTATTCTCTAGTTTAAACCAGTTACTGGAATGCATTTATAACTCTTATTCAATTTGTTACATACCAGTTAGCAATGTCCTTGTGAGCTACTAAATTTTGAAGAAACGCTTGTAATCCTAATTGCCTATCTTCTAAAAAGTCCGCATTGTAATTATCTCTAAACCAGCGTTTTGGTGGAAGGGCTAATCGAAAGCCTGGAAACATCTCTTTTAACTGAAAAAGAAGAAAAAAGAAAATACAATGTTCAACTAAATCACTTGAATTCTACAAAATCTAACCTGTTGACTCTATGAAACTATTCACAAAACAAGCTTACAATAGAAGATTTAAATTCAGATATGCTTTTTACGCCTTGACTGTTTTGATTTCTACCAGTTGCACACGCACAGGAGTTACAGTTGCTCCTTGTCCCTGTGAACACTTGGTATTGTCCATCTTTTTAATGTTAGCCACCTTACTAGGTGTGTAGCAGTATTTCATTGCAGCTTTAAGTTGCATATCTCTGTTGACAAATGGTGTTAAGTATCTTTTCATGTGCTTGGATCTATTCAGATCTTCTGAACCCTCTGCTTTTCAAAAAACTGGGTACTTGTCTTTGGATTAAGTTGTCAGAGTTCTTTATATAGTCTAGATACAAGGCCTTTGTCAGGTATATGTACGATGAACATGTTCTTCCAAACTATGTTTTGACTTTTCATGTTATTCTTAACAGAGCACATTTAAAAATCTTTACTGTTTCCTAACTCATCCTTTTTTTTTTTTTTTTTTTGGTTTATGCTGTTTTAGATACTATCTAAGAAACTTTTGCTCACTCTAGGGCTGTAAAAATTTTCTTCCATGTTTTTTCCTAGATGTTCATAGTTTTTTGCATATTTGGCTTACATTTTACTTTTTTAGGGAAGGCTTTTCCACCTTCTAAGCTGGGTGAGATTTCCCTTTACACACTCTGATTAACTGAATATATTAATATAACTGGATAACAAGGAACCTCAAAATTCAGTGGTGTAAAATAATCATTTATTAGGCCATGGACTCTGTGGGCTGGCAATTCCTACAGGGCAGGGTGAGGATGGATTATTTGTTTCATAATGAATTAGAACTTCAGCTGGACACCTGAGGTTGAGAAGCATCTGAAGTTCACTCCCACATATTTATACGGGAATAGGCTGTTTTCTGGCTGAGACCTTAGCTGGGGCTGTCAATCACAAGCCTGACATGGATTCTCCATGTATTGTGGACTTTCTCACTGCACTGAGACTGGGTTTCAAAGAGGG
The DNA here is from genome assembly GCA_006410675.1 of Oreotragus oreotragus. Classification (NCBI taxonomy): domain Eukaryota; kingdom Metazoa; phylum Chordata; class Mammalia; order Artiodactyla; family Bovidae; genus Oreotragus; species Oreotragus oreotragus. Next base: position 108,960 of record SJYX01024564.1, read on the forward strand.
AGCATCCCAAGAGAGAAAGCCAGGATGAAGCTGTATACTTCTTATGATTTAGCCTCATTCACACAGCGTCAGTTCCCTGTCCTCTATTAGTTAGACCAGTCATAAGCTCACCCATGTTTGAGGTGGAGAGGAAACAAGATTCTACCCCTTGATGGTAAGTAGCAAGATTCCAGGAGAGCATATGGGACTGAGAATGCTGCTGCAGACATTTTTGGAAAACACAATCTGCCACACATTGTCAAATCCTTCACTTTATTTTTTGAATGATATTTATCCTGTGGCAAATTAAGTAATGTTTATTTAATTTTGGACTCTCCTACCAGACCAGTCATTCTAAATGTTGGCTGCATATTGGAATCACCCAAGAAACTTTTGAGTAGGAACTCACAGAGATTCTGAGAGGGCTCCACTGTAGAACAGCTCCGTTTTGTCTGAAGATGATTAATCAGGATTTATATTAATGATTGTGTCCTACCTCTGACATATTTGGATTTTCACTGGTTGGGATATGGCCTGGACATCGTAATTTTAAAAAGCTTTCCAGGGAAGTGCAAAGTACAGCTAAGATTGAGAACCATTTTACACACAGTTGCACCCCCAATGCCTAACATAATGCCTGCTACATTACAAGTAGTCTACAATCTATGTTCAATAAATGGATGAATGAAATGGAACCATGTACATTCACATTTCTCTACCTAAATACAAGACAAAATATTACAATGTAAGAAAAAAAACTAGCAAAGGAGAAAAATTCACAGGGTGAAAAGCTAAATGAAAATATAAAACATTCTGTCAACATTTCTATACTGAAAATTCTGATTTGATTTCAAGATGTAAATATTTTTGGCCTTGCAGTGTGAGTGTTTACTGTGTGAAAGTAATAAAAGCCATAAAGATTAAATAAAAATAGTCATTTTTTAAAAAATTAAATTTTAAGCTTTAAAATTTAAACATATGTCCACGTGCATGGTTAGATTTTTTTTCCCCTTAAAAAATAATCCTCAGAAAAGAGTGACTTGTTCCATAATTAGACCTTCACAAAGTGTTCATAAGTGCTTATTCAATAACTTTATTTTGAACAAAGTTTAATTTGGGAACTATACATTAGCTTGAAATAACCAATAAATGGTAGCTTTTATATTTCATTAAACTTTTCTAGATTTCCTGTGAAATGACACCAGAATAGGCATTTGATATTTCTATAAAAAAGTCTTTAGAAAATGACACACATGCTGTGGTGTTAAGATGGAGAACTGAGCACACTCATCTGATTCTGTCTTTCTGAGTTCTGCTAAAATTGTGGTGAAGAGGAAAGAAACTTAAAGCAACATATTGGAAACTAAAAAGCACTCAGGAGAGCCAAGAAGCCTAAGGTGTAGAAAAACTTATTCCAAGTTTATAGTTACAGAGACCTCAGACTGTTCACAAACTGGCAGCACAGGGTAGGAAATTCGAAAACACCTCCAAGGAGAGGTGGAGAGTCTGATCATCTCAACAGGAATGACTTTAAGATCCTGAAATCAGAAGTTCTCCAGCAAAAGCCCATCTTTCCCATTACATAGTGAATCTTGAAGTCAACGCAAGACTCTCCCGTGAAGTAAGAGATTCCAATCAGCTATTAGTACCCAACTTTCACTCATGAGCAGACAACCAAGAATTACTACACACTAATGCTTAACATGGAAGACAAAGACAAATATCACAAGGAGAAAAACAAAGACAACACAAAGAGGAAAAAGTATGAATAAAAATACAATCACTAATACAGTCAATGGATTAAGATACTACATTAAGAAATAAGAATAAGATGCCCAAAAGAGAGGACATTCAGAGGAAAGATGGTCTTAGAGAGAAAAGGAAAACTGCCTTCAAAATAGCAACAACAACAACAACAACAAATAGCAAACGGGGAGGAAAAGATCCAGAATCATATAGAATCAGCCCAAAGGTCTGTTTTACAAGAGAAGTGACAGACAGAACACAGAGGGGAGGAATTCATTAAAAAAGCAATTCAAAAACACTTCTCTGAACTGAAAGACATGGACTGCCCACAGAGTGTCTAAGTTAATACAAGAAAAGAACCTACAAAAAGTCCTCGTCTGTTCCCTTCCTCTTGAACCTCCCTCCCACCTCCCTCCCCACCCCACCCTACAGGTTGTTAGAGAGCCATGGTTTGAGTATCCTGAGTCATACAGCAAATTCCCATTGGCTACTCATGAGGATGTTTGGCAGAAACCAACACAATTCTGTAAAGCAATCTTCCTTCAATTAAAAAAATAAATTTAGAAGGTGGCAAAAAAAAGGTCACTGTGAAATTTTAGATTAATTACACAGGGAAGATTCAAAAGACTTCTAAAGAAGAGAAAAACAGGTGACATGCAAGTGATAAGGAGCAAGAACAGCTTTGGACTTCTCAAGGGCAATACACAACACCAAGAACAAGATAAAATAGCGTGACGTCTTCAAAATTCTGGAAGAACAGTTTCCAACTTAGAATTCTATACCCAGCCCACATTTCAACCAAGTGTGAAAATGGAGTGAGCACCAACTACGTATGAAAACGGAGTGAGCATTTTAGACGTGCAGGGTCTGAAGGACACCACTTCCCATGTGGTCCTCCTCAAGAAGCCACTGAAGGGTTAGTTCTGCCAAGAGGAGATTGTGATCCAAGAAAGAAGACGCGACACAAGGGAAACAAAACCCAACAATGGAAACAGGAAAAAAACCCCAGAAAGAGTGAAAGGCAGCTTTATAACCACCTGATGTCAGTCAGCTTGGAACAGCGCAGGACAGTGTGACCCAAGAGACAGACACGTTGAAGATTATCATGAATTTCTTTTTAATGGAAGGACTGAATGATTGGTTGAGCTTAGCCCAGATTTTCATATGAGCTCTGCTTGTCTTGACAGTGGGCTGATAATGGTTCCGCTTTCTCTCTATGCTCTGCTGGATGGAACCAATTGAGAATAATCATTTTACCTCAGAGAATTACTCAGTTTTAAACTACTTCTGCAAACTGGAAGTAGAAAATAGTGAGTTTTCTAGTAGAAAATAAAGAAAACCCCACTCTCATGCCACATTTCTGCAAACTATTCATCACCAGTCTGCTCTACTACTCTGCCAGATGCTGCAACTCTGAGAAACTGTGTTCCAGACCTTGCTCATGACTTTGCCCTCTGACTTTCTCAGAAGAGGCTCTTAAAAACTCCTAGAGAAGCTGAAGCCAGATTATAACCCAGGAAGTTAAAAAAAGAGGAAGAAAAAATTTCTCTTTCTAAACAGTGTTATTTTAACTAAAATGATTTTTACGTTGTCAACTATTTTTTTCCTCATTACTATAGAAAAATGGAAAATGTAAACTCCTCAAAGTTAGAATCAGATCTATATAGTTTCTATATGATACCAAATTCCTAGCACAGTGATGAACTCAAAAATTTCATGATTGGTTTTACAAAATGAAAGATGCTAAGATTTTACTTTAACAATTATAAAAATAATAACTACCATTTAAACTGTGTGGCTGCTGCTGTCTGACACACATTTTTGACTCTTGCCAGTAAAATCAGGTGATGAGTAGAGCTCTTTCTGGTACCTAGAAGACTGACATATACACTTATTAATTTTAAGTGCCCAACTTAAGAGTATCAAGGAGATATTTACAAGACTTAAATTAAGCTTCCATTAACATCTTTTTCAAAAGCTTAAGAGCAATCTAAATCCCAGCTTGCTTAAGGAAAGAAATATTTTGGCAATAAAGATGAATCCAGAGAGATAAAAGGAAGCAAACACTAAGTAATAGTTGAGTCCTGAGGAGAACAAAAGTCATAAAGGATGAAACAGCTCTGAACTGAAACTGTTAGAAATGAGTCTGTATGAACAGAAATCATAACAATTTCGTAAGAGAGCTAAGAATTCCACTTAAGTATGGCAGCTTAATCACTCTGGTCTTCTTGTGTGCTTTAACCATTTAAAAAGATGAACAGAAGTAAAGAACTACAGGTTTTTAAATCAAGCATGTAAAGTAAGAAATCAGGAACAGAAAATAAAATTTATACATGATATAAATATCTTAGAAATAATATTAAGGATTTTGACATGTTGCAATAAGTCATCTTAACAATATCTTAATTAAGGATAAAACAGTTTAGCATTTTACATTTTACCTTTTCATTGAAACTGAGGTTTAAGAATGGTGGAAGCTTATTTGGCATCCTGGTGGTTGCAAAGTCACAGAAATGGAATTTCCCATCACCAGATGTTTTAAGAACATACCAACTTGAGAAGTTCTGAGAGTCCAAGAAAGCGATAGGGAAGATGGCAGGTGGGAAAGTAGGACCCATAAAGTTTCCTCTACTCAACATCTATCAAAATTAGGGAGTAATCCGTGGTCCAAGGTCATCTTATCTGGCCTCTCCGAAGCATGATAAGCTGCTTGCTTCTTTGGGAAAAATGCTTTTTTTCTTGGCTTCTTAAATACCAATTGCCCCTGCCTGTCCTGCCGGATTTTCCTCCAGCTCTGCGAACACTTCAGCTGCTGTTACTCTACTGAAATCTTACTGCAATTTACTCACTCAGTTACTTAGTGTTAGAAATTTTAGGTTGGTTCTAAAATTTTTAACTATTTAAAACAAAGTGAAAAAAGAACAACAATACATAAAACATCATAAGAAGTATCCTTAGGGCTACATCCTGCCCATATCAATAATTATATAGGATGAATCCCAGAAATGTAATTATCGTGTAAAATTATGCATAGCTTTAGGATGTCCTCTAGGAAGACTGATATTTCTAACAATAGACATACCACTTAAAGGCTGTCAACCTGACAGGTGAAAATTAAAATAGTTTTTCTTCCTCTTCTTTACCTCTAACTGTATTTATTTATTGGTGGTGCTGAGTCTTCATGGCTGTGCAGACTTTCCTCTAATGGCAGAGCAGGGGCTGCTCTCCAGTGGCAGTATACAAACCTCTTGCTGGGGCGGCCTCTCCTGTTGCGAGCACAGGCTCCAGGGCACACTGCCTTCAGCAGCTGCAGCACGTGGCCTCAGCAGCGGTGGCTCCCGGGCTGTGAAGCACAGGCTCAGCAGCGGTGGTGCACAGGTTCAGCCGCTCTGTGGCGTATGGGAAACCCTCCAGACCAGGGCCTGAACCCATGTCTGCTGCAACGGCAGGCGGATTCTTTACCACTGAGCCACCAGGGAAGCCCAACAGGTGAAAAATAGTGCCTTAATCTTCTTTTCTCGGGGTACTTGTGATAGTAAATGGTTTCCAAATTTATTGGTCATTTATATTTCTTCTGTGGATTACACTGTTCATATCACTTGCTGAATTTTCTATTTTGGGGTGTTTCTTGTTACTTATTTTTAAGGGTACTTAATGTACTGCTGTTTATTATTATCTTCTTTGTGTGAATTCTAGATGGCCCCATGACCTTTGCCCCTGGTATAGCCTCTGTGTTTCCTTGTTACACAGTAAAAAAGATTTTGTACATGCAATTAGGGTTACTATTGAGTTGACCTTAAGACAGGAAAACTATTTACATGAGCCTAATCTTATCACTCGAGCTCTATAAAGGTAAAGCTTCTGACAAAAGAGAAAGCCAGAGATATTCTAGCACAAGAAAAACTTGACCAACTCTTGCTGACTTTAAAGATGGAAGGGTCCTGTGCAAGAGCTGAAGGCCAAGAACAACCTTTGGCTGACAACCAGCAAGGAAACAGGGACCTTGTCTCACAATCACAAGAAACCAAACTCTGCCAACAACAATGATACTGAAAGCTGATTCCTTCCCAGAGCCTCCAGATAAAAGGCCAGTCAGGTCAATATTTTGATTCTGACCTTGTTTAACCCTAAGCAGCAAACCCAGCTGAGCATTCCAAATCTCTAAATAATGAAGAGGTGTGCTTTAAGCCACAAAGTTTGTGATAATTTGTAATACAGCAAAGGAAACTAATCATAATATGCTAAATTTTTTTTTCAATCTGCTACTATAGTCGTATGGTTTGGGGGGTCTCATACACATACATCTTTTCAAAGTTATAGGATTATGTAAATAATCATATTTCTGTTGCCAATTTTAAGGTTTTCACATTTTTAATATTAAAAATAATTTTTTGTTTCCAACAAAAGGAAGTTATATGTAGAGATGGGAGTTCAGACTCTTTAAATTAAACAGTTGTTAGGAAATAGCAAAGATTCAACTTCACTTAAATAATTAACAAAGGAGAAAAAACAAGTAACAACAGTAGAACTCCAGGAACATAATAATTCCAAACTGAAAAGTCAGTTTTAGATTTATTAAAGTACTCACTTTATCATTAAGCCTAGAGAAGTCAGTGTATCTTCTAAAAACTACCCAGCTTTCTTCTGGGGTCTTCTTTACTAATATTTTATATACCTATGGAGAGAGTAAGAGACAGAGAGTTAATCTGAGGCAAAATGCTTTTCTGAAGCACACTAATAATAAATAAACTCACCAGCCTCTAAAATATATTTTATGCTGCTGCTGGGGCTGTTGCTAAGTCGCTTCAGTCGTGTCCAACTCTGTGTGACCCCATAAACGGCAGCCCACCAGGCTCCCCTGTCCCCTGTCCCTGTCTTGCCTGGGATTCTCCAGGCAAGAGTACTGGAGTGGGTTGCCATTGCCTTCTCTGATATTTTATGCTAATATATTCTAAAATTAATATGAAAAATAGCCACTATTGTCTTACACAGTCAATTTAATTTTTAAACTCAATAACTGCCAAGCAAAGTTTTCTAATAAATTAGATGTTTTAATCTTCAAGGATGAAATACAAGGTAGAAAATATCCGTATTAGATATAATTAAGTACAATTTTCTAGGCTACTGAACTAATATATTCTAAAATTAATATGAAAAATAGCCACTATTGTCTTACACAGTCAATTTAATTTTTAAACTCAATAACTGCCAAGCAAAGTTTTCTAATAAATTAGATGTTTTAATCTTCAAGGATGAAATACAAGGTAGAAAATATCCGTATTAGATGAAAATTTATATTTCTATAATTATGTACAATTTTCTAGGCTACTGAATAGAAAAATTTGGTTGAAACAAGTCAGTATTTTAAAAGGTACTTAAGAAAAAGCTAGATTCTGTATTTCCTAAGGTTAATTTTAGAATTTATGGTGAGGAAATACTATTTACAACAGAATCTCAGAGAAACATCTCCTGGTAGTTTTTGGTACAGTGTTTTGAGCTAAGCTAAATACATGACACACAAAACGTACTCAATAACTATCTACTGAATGAGTGAAATTCTCTTAAAAAGAGTAACTGTTTTCCTTTAAGTTAAGGTATGGAATAACTTTCAATTGTAGTTCTAGAGCTGCACTCTAGCTGCAAACAGCTATAGAATACTTGAAATGTGACTTTAACACATGCTTTGAGTGTAATATAGACCAGATTTCAAAGACTTAGTATGAAAAAAGGTGTAAAAATACTTCATTAAAAAGATTATATATTGGTTACATGTTGAAATGATCATATTTTAAATATATTAAACAAAATACATTACCAAATATAATTTCATCAATTTCTTTTTACCTTTAACACTAAAAATTAGGAAATTTTAAATTACAAGTATGACTCATAATTCTAATGGATGATCAAGAGACAATTTATTAGTTAGGGATTGTTGATCATCCTTACCATTTGATTCTTCTCCCTTACAGACTTCTTTTTCAGCTTTGAAGGGAGAGGATCAGCAAGGGTTAGATTGGATTCTTTAGTTTTCAAGTAAAAAGTAAATAATTTATCTTTGCAACATATAAAGGTGAGGATGAAGATTATTTGGATACCCTGTAAAGTCTCCAGAAAGTCCTGATGTAAAATAGTCATGCAGGGGATAAAAAGTAAATATTCTTTTTAGAAGTTACTAATTCAAAAAGGGATAAACTGACTTTAATATTTTTGACTGTGAATAACTGATGCATAAAAGTCAACTTCATATGATAATTACTTCAACTGTACACAATACATATTAACTTTGTTTTTTCTGTTTAAAAAAAAGGAGCCCTTTTCTAACTGCTACCTTTCACAGTGGTCTCTAGACACTCCTTTTTTCTCTAGGAAAAACACAGGATAGATTTTTGGTTTATTTTTTCTAGAAAGCTCTCCTATCTACTTGTTTAAGTAATACTTTCAATGAAAACTGATCATTGCTTACTCTAAATTCTAATAGCAGTTACTGTCTCTACTCTTTATTTGAAACAGTGTAGATACTACACTTTGTACTCTTGTTTTATGTAGTCTGTGCTTTAAGTAAACAAATGTAGACACATACACTGATCATAAAATACATACAGAAAAGCATAAAATCTTCAGTATACCACTTAATGGATTTTCGCAGAGTAAACACACTGTGTACCGAGTAACAAGAAGAAGAAACAAAACATTACCAAAGAAGTCTACCCCATGACTCTTTCCGGAAACTGCTCACCACCCCTCCCATTTACTTTTTGTTTTTAATCACTTTTCAAAGACGTGACACTCTATGTATAAGACCTCGCCAGTATTTCCCTAAACTTTTTTCAGTTAAGAGATCAACTCAAAGAAATATACCAAGGTGAGATTATTTGACAAACCTAAGACTCTCAAGCTTGTAACTCTGGCTTAGACCTCTCCCCTAAACTGAACACTGAATATATATATATATGTATGTGTGTATATATAGAAATAAAATACATATGCATGTGTACACCTTCATATATACATACACGTAACTGACATCTCCACTTGATGTCTAACGTTTCAAACCTAGAATGTGCAAAAACAAATTCTGGTCTTTCCCTCAAAATCTGCCATTTCATTCAATGGCAACTCTACTTTTCACATTGTTTAGGTGAGAAGCGTTGGGATCATCTTTGCTTTCTCCATCTCCCCCATCCAAAGGCTCTCTCTTCAGGACATCTCTAGAATCTGGGAATTTCTTGGGCCCCCTTCCCCCGCCTGGTGCACACCACCACGTCTTCCATGGATTACTGCACCCTAACCGCCTCTTGCCTTCCTTTTTCTCCCACAAAATCTAGTCTCAATTTAGCAGCCAGAATGAGCCTTTAAAAAGCGAAAGTCAGATCATCTGATTTTGCCTTTTAAAATCTTTTTGAGATTCCCAGCTCACAATGGGGGAAACTCTAAAGCCTTATAAAGGCTTCTGTGCTCTATTTGAACTGAGGGTCACACTCCCTTGCTTTTACCTCAGTTCCTACACCTCTCCCCACTGATTATTCTGCTGTCAGCCATGAGGGTCTCGGCAGTTACACCAACTGTCTGGGAAGCCCCCTCCCTCCCCACTCAATGTCCTGGGTATTGTCATGGCTCATTTTCTCTTCAGTTTACTGGCTCAGTCGCGTCAGACTCTTTGTGACCCCATGGACTGCAGCACGCCAGGCCTCCCTGTCTGTCCCTGTCATTTTCTCTCAGTGCTACATCTTTGCAGTGAGGCCATGACTGGATTGCCACTTAAATGGTTAACTCTGGTTTCAAGAAATTATTTCTTTCATCCTTTTGATTTTTCTCTATAGCACTTATCACCATGTGACAAACTAACATTAAGAATAAAATTGCTTATCTATCTTTCATATGTTCAGTTGAGCTCTTGTACCACTATTACCTGGAAGAGGGGTTGGCACATAACAGGTATTCCAAAAACACTAAATTAATAAATAAGTGAATATGATTGATTTTATACGTGTCATTTATTTCTTCCTCTGTATTGTCTTGAAAGACTTTATATACAAACTTTTCACACACATTACTTCAGTGAATGCTTATTCTTACATAGAGAAGGTAGGTCGTCGTACAGAAATGAGCTACCAATTTATTATAATTTCTAAAAATCACTCACAAAAAAGTCAGATCCATGCAGATTTGCTATCCATATCATGTCTTACAATATTTTAACTCTAAAAACTGCCTCTTTATAATTTCAATACTTTTTTCTAGAAGATCCTTCCATACTGTTATTAACTATACAACATGAAATGTTGAAGTAAATATGAAATCATTACTTCCAGAAAATCCAAGAGAAAGAACAAACAGTTTCAAAGAACAAGCTCTTATAAGTGGATTTAACAAGGTCATTGGATATATAAATATGTAATATATAATGAGGACAAAATAGATTAAACCAACAATGAACAAACAGAAAACATTAAAAGATGTAGAAAATATCAAACAATATCCATACCCAGTATTAAATCTTAGCAAAAGAGGTTAAGACTTCTGCCCTGAAAACTTTTAAAATATTATTAAATATTATTTAATAACTTATTAAAACATCATTTAAAATTAAAATATTATTTAAAATTAAATAAAATATTATTTAAATAAGTTAAAGACTTAAGGACATGGTTTAGGTTTGTAGATTCAAAGACTCGGGACTATAAATATGTCAGTTCTCCCTAGATAGATTTAATACAATCTCAATGCAAAGGGCCAAGACAACCCTGAAGAGGAACAGCAAAGCTGTTCCTACCAGAAGGCAATACTACCATCAGGCCTTAGTAATTAAGACAGGGTGAAACCAGTAAAGAAGGGAGAAATGGAACACAGAATCAGACCCATATATTTATGGTCACCTGATTGTGACACAGGCAAGAAAGCAAATGCAAAGAAGATAGAGTTGTTTTTTCAATAAAAACCCAATTTTAGGGAGAAAAAAATGTGTCTTGACTCTTACTTCATACCGCAGACAAAAATCAATTCCAGACACTTTAGAGCTCTAACTATGAAAGGTCCAACAATAAAGCTCTTAGAAGAAAACATAGGACAACATACTTGTAACCTGGGAGGAGGCAGATTTTAAAAAGGGCTAACTATATGCAGGTCAGGAAGCAACAGTTAGAACTGCACATGGAACAACAGACTGGTTTCAAATAGGAAAAGGAGTACGTCAAGGTTGTATATTGTCACCCAGCTTATTTAACTTATATGCAGAGTACATCATGAGAAATGCTGGGCTGGAAGAAACACAAGCTGGAATCAATACTGCCGGGAGAAATATCAATAACCTCAGATATGCTGATGACACCACCCTTATGGCAGAAAGCGAAGAACTAAAGAGCCTCTTGATGAAAGTGAAAGTGGAGAGTGAAATAGTTGGCTTAAAGCTCAACATTCAGAAAACGAAGATCATGGTATCCGGTCCCATCACTTCATGGGAAATAGATGGGGAAACAGTGGAAACAGTGTCAGACTTTATTTTTTTGGGCTCCAGAATCACTGCAGATGGTGACTGCAGCCATGAAATTAAAAGACACGTACTCCTTGGAAGAAAAGTTATGACCAACCTAGATAGCATATTGAAAAGCAGAGACATTACTTTGCTGACTAAGGTCCGTCTAGTCAAGGCTATGGTTTTTCCTGTGGTCATGTATGGATGTGAGAGTTGGACTGTAAAGAAGGCTGAGTGCCAAAGAATTGATGCTGTAAGGAGATCCAACCAGTCCATTCTGAAGGAGATAAGCCCTGGGATTTCTCTGGTGGGAATGATACTGAAGCTGAAACTCCAGTACTTTGGCTACCTCATGTGAAGAGTTGACTCACTGGAAAAGATGCTGATGCTGGGAGGGATTGGGGGCAGGAGGAGAAGCGGACGACAGAGGATGAGATGGCTGGATGGCATCACTAATTCAATGGATGTGGGTCTGAGTGAACTCCAGGAGTTGGTGATGGACAGGGAGGCCTGGCGTGCTGCGATTCATGGGGTCTCAGAGTCGGACATGATTGAGCGACTGAACTGTAAAAAAAAATTAACGTGCTGGACTATATTAAAACTAAGAACTCTTGATTATCGAATGAACCATTAAGGAAGGCAAATCACAGAGTGAGAGATGACAGTCACAACACATGTTCTGAAAAAGGACTTATGTTCAAAATGCACAGGAAACTACTATAAATCAAAGTAGAAAAGACCTCCCAAAAGAAAAATGAACAAAAGTCTTGAACAGACATTTCAGAAAAGAGAATACTCAAATGGCCAAAAAAAAAAAAAAAAAANATTTCAAAGACTTAGTATGAAAAAAGGTGTAAAAATACTTCATTAAAAAGATTATATATTGGTTACATGTTGAAATGATCATATTTTAAATATATTAAACAAAATACATTACCAAATATAATTTCATCAATTTCTTTTTACCTTTAACACTAAAAATTAGGAAATTTTAAATTACAAGTATGACTCATAATTCTAATGGATGATCAAGAGACAATTTATTAGTTAGGGATTGTTGATCATCCTTACCATTTGATTCTTCTCCCTTACAGACTTCTTTTTCAGCTTTGAAGGGAGAGGATCAGCAAGGGTTAGATTGGATTCTTTAGTTTTCAAGTAAAAAGTAAATAATTTATCTTTGCAACATATAAAGGTGAGGACGAAGATTATTTGGATACCCTGTAAAGTCTCCAGAAAGTCCTGATGTAAAATAGTCATGCAGGGGATAAAAAGTAAATATTCTTTTTAGAAGTTACTAATTCAAAAAGAGATAAACTGACTTTAATATTTTTGACTGTGAATAACTGATGCATAAAAGTCAACTTCATATGATAATTACTTCAACTGTACACAATACATATTAACTTTGTTTTTTCTGTTTAAAAAAAAGGAGCCCTTTTCTAACTGCTACCTTTCACAGTGGTCTCTAGACACTCCTTTTTTCTCTAGGAAAAACACAGGATAGATTTTTGGTTTATTTTTTCTAGAAAGCTCTCCTATCTACTTGTTTAAGTAATACTTTCAATGAAAACTGATCATTGCTTACTCTAAATTCTAATAGCAGTTACTGTCTCTACTCTTTATTTGAAACTTAGTGTAGATACTACACTTTGTACTCTTGTTTTATGTAGTCTGTGCTTTAAGTAAACAAATGTAGACACATACACTGATCATAAAATACATACAGAAAAGCATAAAATCTTCAGTATACCACTTAATGGATTTTCGCAGAGTAAACACACTGTGTACCGAGTAACAAGAAGAAGAAACAAAACATTACCAAAGAAGTCTACCCCATGACTCTTTCCGGAAACTGCTCACCACCCCTCCCATTTACTTTTTGTTTTTAATCACTTTTCAAAGACGTGACACTCTATGTATAAGACCTCGCCAGTATTTCCCTAAACTTTTTTCAGTTAAGAGATCAACTCAAAGAAATATACCAAGGTGAGATTATTTGACAAACCTAAGACTCTCAAGCTTGTAACTCTGGCTTAGACCTCTCCCCTAAACTGAACACTGAATATATATATATATGTATGTGTGTATATATAGAAATAAAATACATATGCATGTGTACACCTTCATATATACATACACGTAACTGACATCTCCACTTGATGTCTAACGTTTCAAACCTAGAATGTGCAAAAACAAATTCTGGTCTTTCCCTCAAAATCTGCCATTTCATTCAATGGCAACTCTACTTTTCACATTGTTTAGGTGAGAAGCGTTGGGATCATCTTTGCTTTCTCCATCTCCCCCATCCAAAGGCTCTCTCTTCAGGACATCTCTAGAATCTGGGAATTTCTTGGGCCCCCTTCCCCCGCCTGGTGCACACCACCACGTCTTCCATGGATTACTGCACCCTAACCGCCTCTTGCCTTCCTTTTTCTCCCACAAAATCTAGTCTCAATTTAGCAGCCAGAATGAGCCTTTAAAAAGCGAAAGTCAGATCATCTGATTTTGCCTTTTAAAATCTTTTTGAGATTCCCAGCTCACAATGGGGGAAACTCTAAAGCCTTATAAAGGCTTCTGTGCTCTATTTGAACTGAGGGTCACACTCCCTTGCTTTTACCTCAGTTCCTACACCTCTCCCCACTGATTATTCTGCTGTCAGCCATGAGGGTCTCGGCAGTTACACCAACTGTCTGGGAAGCCCCCTCCCTCCCCACTCAATGTCCTGGGTATTGTCATGGCTCATTTTCTCTTCAGTTTACTGGCTCAGTCGCGTCAGACTCTTTGTGACCCCATGGACTGCAGCACGCCAGGCCTCCCTGTCTGTCCCTGTCATTTTCTCTCAGTGCTACATCTTTGCAGTGAGGCCATGACTGGATTGCCACTTAAATGGTTAACTCTGGTTTCAAGAAATTATTTCTTTCATCCTTTTGATTTTTCTCTATAGCACTTATCACCATGTGACAAACTAACGTTAAGAATAAAATTGCTTATCTATCTTTCATATGTTCAGTTGAGCTCTTGTACCACTATTACCTGGAAGAGGGGTTGGCACATAACAGGTACTCCAAAAACACTAAATTAATAAATAAGTGAATATGATTGATTTTATACGTGTCATTTATTTCTTCCTCTGTATTGTCTTGAAAGACTTTATATACAAACTTTTCACACACATTACTTCAGTGAATGCTTATTCTTACATAGAGAAGGTAGGTCGTCGTACAGAAATGAGCTACCAATTTATTATAATTTCTAAAAATCACTCACAAAAAAGTCAGATCCATGCAGATTTGCTATCCATATCATGTCTTACAATATTTTAACTCTAAAAACTGCCTCTTTATAATTTCAATACTTTTTTCTAGAAGATCCTTCCATACTGTTATTAACTATACAACATGAAATGTTGAAGTAAATATGAAATCATTACTTCCAGAAAATCCAAGAGAAAGAACAAACAGTTTCAAAGAACAAGCTCTTATAAGTGGATTTAACAAGGTCATTGGATATATAAATATGTAATATATAATGAGGACAAAATAGATTAAACCAACAATGAACAAACAGAAAACATTAAAAGATGTAGAAAATATCAAACAATATCCATACCCAGTATTAAATCTTAGCAAAAGAGGTTAAGACTTCTGCCCTGAAAACTTTTAAAATATTATTAAATATTATTTAATAACTTATTAAAACATCATTTAAAATTAAAATATTATTTAAAATTAAATAAAATATTATTTAAATAAGTTAAAGACTTAAGGACATGGTTTAGGTTTGTAGATTCAAAGACTCGGGACTATAAATATGTCAGTTCTCCCTAGATAGATTTAATACAATCTCAATGCAAAGGGCCAAGACAACCCTGAAGAGGAACAGCAAAGCTGTTCCTACCAGAAGGCAATACTACCATCAGGCCTTAGTAATTAAGACAGGGTGAAACCAGTAAAGAAGGGAGAAATGGAACACAGAATCAGACCCATATATTTATGGTCACCTGATTGTGACACAGGCAAGAAAGCAAATGCAAAGAAGATAGAGTTGTTTTTTCAATAAAAACCCAATTTTAGGGAGAAAAAAATGTGTCTTGACTCTTACTTCATACCGCAGACAAAAATCAATTCCAGACACTTTAGAGCTCTAACTATGAAAGGTCCAACAATAAAGCTCTTAGAAGAAAACATAGGACAACATACTTGTAACCTGGGAGGAGGCAGATTTTAAAAAGGGCTAACTATATGCAGGTCAGGAAGCAACAGTTAGAACTGCACATGGAACAACAGACTGGTTTCAAATAGGAAAAGGAGTACGTCAAGGTTGTATATTGTCACCCAGCTTATTTAACTTATATGCAGAGTACATCATGAGAAATGCTGGGCTGGAAGAAACACAAGCTGGAATCAATACTGCCGGGAGAAATATCAATAACCTCAGATATGCTGATGACACCACCCTTATGGCAGAAAGCGAAGAACTAAAGAGCCTCTTGATGAAAGTGAAAGTGGAGAGTGAAATAGTTGGCTTAAAGCTCAACATTCAGAAAACGAAGATCATGGTATCCGGTCCCATCACTTCATGGGAAATAGATGGGGAAACAGTGGAAACAGTGTCAGACTTTATTTTTTTGGGCTCCAGAATCACTGCAGATGGTGACTGCAGCCATGAAATTAAAAGACACGTACTCTTTGGAAGAAAAGTTATGACCAACCTAGATAGCATATTGAAAAGCAGAGACATTACTTTGCTGACTAAGGTCCGTCTAGTCAAGGCTATGGTTTTTCCTGTGGTCATGTATGGATGTGAGAGTTGGACTGTAAAGAAGGCTGAGTGCCAAAGAATTGATGCTGTAAGGAGATCCAACCAGTCCATTCTGAAGGAGATAAGCCCTGGGATTTCTCTGGTGGGAATGATACTGAAGCTGAAACTCCAGTACTTTGGCTACCTCATGTGAAGAGTTGACTCACTGGAAAAGATGCTGATGCTGGGAGGGATTGGGGGCAGGAGGAGAAGCGGACGACAGAGGATGAGATGGCTGGATGGCATCACTAATTCAATGGATGTGGGTCTGAGTGAACTCCAGGAGTTGGTGATGGACAGGGAGGCCTGGCGTGCTGCGATTCATGGGGTCTCAGAGTCGGACATGATTGAGCGACTGAACTGTAAAAAAAAATTAACGTGCTGGACTATATTAAAACTAAGAACTCTTGATTATCGAATGAACCATTAAGGAAGGCAAATCACAGAGTGAGAGATGACAGTCACAACACATGTTCTGAAAAAGGACTTATGTTCAAAATGCACAGGAAACTACTATAAATCAAAGTAGAAAAGACCTCCCAAAAGAAAAATGAACAAAAGTCTTGAACAGACATTTCAGAAAAGAGAATACTCAAATGGCCAAAAAAAAAAAAAAAAAANTTACCCATATTTGAGTCTTCTAACTGGCCTTTGGAAGAATTTGAGCTTGTTGAGATACTCCCAAAAGAAGAACTTCTTTGGTTTCTGGTGGTTGCAAAACTGGAAGCAGAGTTCCCTAGGGGCATAGGAACTGGAACGTAAGGAGTTGCCATCTTCTTTCGGCTTTTGTAACAAACTTGCACACTTCTGAGTCCGAACAATTAGAGAACTAGTAATAAGCAATGCATTATTTTCTTCTTAGGAATTCACTCTCTAAAAATGACAGGAACACATGAAAGATTACTCTTTGATCAGGAGCATTATCCAAAAGAAAACAAAATACTCATATCCATTTCTTTTAATTTTGTGACACTGTATTATTTTGTTTAGAAAGAAAACACACCCCAAACTTCTTTCTTTAATCCAAAAATATCACCTCTAAGAACTCCTGTTTGCAAGATGAGGAGAGCAGATGTATTCTACATCCTTTTCCTCGATCCTAATATTACATGTTATCCTTTTTCCCTAATTTTCTTTCTTCGTGATGGATTGCTGTAAGGGTCTTTGTGACCTGACGTCATGGACATAAAGGAGTTGAAAAGTGGAAAAGTGATAAAGATGTTCCTGAAACTTTATTCTTTTTATTATGATCCTGACACTACTAAATATCATACAGGCAGTGGAGGGTAAAGGGAAGGAAAGAAAGGGAGAAAAATTATTTATATTTCCTTCCGATTTAACTAGGGAAACTAAAAAAATTACCCACAGTAATGACAGTCAACCAGAAGCTTAGATAGCTTGTAAGGTAAATAATCAACAGTTCTTAAAGTAATAGTTTATTAAAACCAGGATCAAACGGATTTGGGGGGNTATATTTCCTTCCGATTTAACTAGGGAAACTAAAAAAATTACCCACAGTAATGACAGTCAACCAGAAGCTTAGATAGCTTGTAAGGTAAATAATCAACAGTTCTTAAAGTAATAGTTTATTAAAACCAGGATCAAACGGATTTGGGGGGGGGGACTTGGTCAAATTAAGCTAATCAAATAAACGGCAATGAACATTAAATATATCGAACAAGATTAAATGATTAAAAGTTTAAACGTTCTTTGTAGTTTCCAGACCATCCCTAATTCCGCTACACCATAAACTGCAGGTGCTGAACAAATGTTCAAAACCCATACTCCATAAGCTCTGCTGTCAAAAGGAGTTTATCTTGTCTCATAATTTCACAGTGATACAGGAAAAAATGTTTCCCACTAGGCTGTTAATAAACTATGAAATGGCAGTAAAGTACAGATCGATCGGGGAAATGGCACATAAGAACGGGTCTACCTATCCAACTACGTCCACGCAACTCTACTGGTGAGAAAGGTAAAGAGACAAGCCGCTCAGAGTCCGAGAGACGCGGAGACATTTCTAACCCAGCACGTGGCTCTGGGCACCCTTCCCCATCATCAGGGACTCGGGAAGCCCGAGCTGCTGATTCACCGCTCCTCGGTTGCGCCCGACGGCTTCTCCCCAAAGAAGTAAATAAAAGCCTGAACTCAGCCTCCTGACGGGCGGCGGGGTCGCCCCGCCCTTGGCCACTAGACCACCTGAGGCCTCAGGGCCGGGGAGCACCGGACCCGAACAGCCTCTGACCTCGCGAGGCCCTCAGCGCTGCCCCGCGGGAAGAGAGCAAGCGGGGCTCGCGACGCGGCCTCGACCTGCTCTGAGAAGAACCTCTCGGTCCTCTGGAGGACCACGGGCAGGTGAGGTGGCCCGAGCCCGAGCAGCTCGGCGAGCGACACAGGTCGCGGCGTGCGGGCAGCGCAGAGCCGTGACTACCCAGGACGGTCTCGTCGGGTCTGCGCAGGCCCGGGCTCCTCGGCTCGGGGGACGGCGAGCCCCCGCTCCCGGGGGCCCCAAGACGCCCCCGCCTCCGCCCCGGCGCGCGGCAGAGCCGGTGGCCGCCCGGGCTCAGTCGCACTCCCGGCCCTCCGCGGGAGATCCCCCGCCCGCCACCGAGGCGCAAGGGTCAGCCGCCGCGCGCCCCCCACTTCAGCGCGCTCCCCACCTACCTCAGCGCGCTCCCCACCTACCTCAGCGCGCTCCCTACCTCAGCGCGCTCCCCACCTACCTCAGCGCGCTCCCCACTTCAGCGCGCTCCCCACCTACCTCAGCGCGCTCCCCACTTCAGCGCGCTCCCCACCTACCTCAGCGCGCTCCCCACCTACCTCAGCGCGCTCCCCACTTCAGCGCGCTCCCCACCTACCTCAGCGCGCTCCCCACTTCAGCGCGCTCCCCACCTACCTCAGCGCGCCCCCCACTTCAGCGCGCTCCCCACCTCAGCGCGCTCCCCACCTACCTCAGCGCGCTCCCCACCTCAGCGCGCTCCCCACCTCAGCGCGCTCCCCACCTACCTCAGCGCGCTCCCTACCTCAGCGCGCTCCCCACCTACCTCAGCGCGCTCCCCACTTCAGCGCGCTCCCCACCTACCTCAGCGCGCTCCCCACTTCAGCGCGCTCCCCACCTACCTCAGCGCGCTCCCCACCTACCTCAGCGCGCTCCCCACTTCAGCGCGCTCCCCACCTACCTCAGCGCGCTCCCCACTTCAGCGCGCTCCCCACCTACCTCAGCGCGCCCCCCACTTCAGCGCGCTCCCCACCTCAGCGCGCTCCCCACCTACCTCAGCGCGCTCCCCACCTACCTCAGCGCGCTCCCCACCTCAGCGCGCTCCCCACCTCAGCGCGCTCCCCACCTACCTCAGCGCGCTCCCCACCTCAGCGCGCTCCCCACCTCAGCGCGCTCCCCTCCCCAGCCCGCTCCCTACCTCAGCCCACTCGGGCGCGCTGCCCCGGGAGGGTTAACTCCGACCCTGCCTCACCGCGGCTTTCCGTCTCCACCCACAGCGCCGGGAGAACTCACGTGACCCCCTTCCCGAAAACAGCAGCTCCCCGCCCGCCTCCGCGCGGGCCGCGGGCCCAGAGTCCTTGCCAGGAGGAGGGAGGGGCTGGGCCGCCGCCGCTCCCGGAAGTGACGTCACGCCGAGGGCGCCCGCCTCAGGGGCGTGAGTTGTGGTCTCAGGGGTCCTCGGCGCCTGGGTCGAACCTAGTTTGTGGTAAGAATTTTACCTTCTTTCCCATAGCTTTATTTTTATCAGTTAACTTTTGAGAAATGGAGGTACGGTCCCTAGTTTGAACGACAGGTGATGAGAAGACTACAATTCCCGGGAGCAACTGTGGCCAATGTGGGCCGGGGCTCGCTTTGCGTCGTGGGACTCGTAGTCATCCCCGGCGGGGCTGGTTCTACCGGGTTACAGACTGGTTTCCAGAAGGAGCCGCGTTTCAGGGGAGGACAGCTGATTCTAAAAGGGGGACGCAGGCCTCCAATGAGGAGGAATAATTCCTCCAATGAGAAGGAGTAATTTCAGAGAACTGAAGTTGTTCAATGTGGCGGTGTTTGTTTTTTTTTTAATCTCGAGAGAAATTTTGATTCAAATAATATAGTATTAGGCCTGTTAGGGGCTTCCAGTGGGGAGACCCTGGTTCCATCCGTGGGTCCCGTGGAGGAGGCCATGACAACCCACTCCAATATTCTTGTCTGGAGAATCCCATGGACAGAGGAGCTTGGTGGGCAACAGTCCATGGGGTCGCAAAGAGTCGGCAGGACTGAAACGACTTAGCACACAGGCTTGTTAGACGTGCATGTCTAAAGCCCTGAAGATGATCAGAAAAATGGTTCTTTGATAGGCAAATACTAAAATTCAGACCCGTCTGCAGGCCTGTTTATCATTAGAATTGAACAATTTGATACAAAAATCATTCCATGAGTTCTAAGGCATTGGAATAGTCCCAAGACTGGGAAAACATGATACTTGTAATTTCAAATTGAACATAGGAAGATAATCTGGCCAGTGGCATATTGATGGTTTTCGACTGATAATTTTGCTCTTTCAGTGTGAATGAGACATAGAGAATTCTAGTGACTTCCCTGGCAGTGGAATAGTTAAGACTCTGTGCTTCCAGTGCAGAAGACAAAGTTTCCATCCCTGGTGGAGAAACTAAGATCCCACATGCTGCCTCCTACAGTGGAATAAATAAATAAAACTGAAAAATAAAAAAGAATTCTGTAGAGATGGTAGACTAAAACATGAGGTAGTTTTCAGGATAGACTTGGGAGCCTTGGCTGAGAGGTGGCAGATATATCCCTGAATTCTGTAAGTTAATAAAGGTGTAGAAAAGAAAAAGGAGCTTTGGTATATTTCCCTCACTTGTCAGGACTGCAGCAAAAGATAAGTTTGAAAATGGAAAATCTTATAATCTAATATCCAGGAAACAAAGGAATAGTAAACTTTCAAGAATCAAAGTATACACATACCTCAGTTAGGGATAGAAAAAAGATTTAGAAAAGATCATTGGAATTGTCCAAGAAGAACTTCCTTCACAAATTATTTAAAGGAGCATACAGGACATGCATTGGAGAAGGAAATGGCAACCCACCCCAGTACTCTTGCCTGGAAAATCCCATAGGCAGAGAAGCCTGGTAGACTACTTCGTGGGATCGCAAAGAGTTGGACACAACTGAGCGACTTCACTTTCTTTCACAGGACATGCATACTATATTTATTCTTTGTCTTTCAGAATATCTGGCATAGATGAATGTCTAGATTTTACTTTTAGAAAATGAACCGAACATTTCTTAAGAATGTTTTAATGAGATTCCAATTAGCAGTGTAAATTATACTAGTTTCAAGTATGCAGCATAATGGCTTAATATTTGTACTCATTGTGAAGCAATCACCATAGTAAGTCTAGAGAATTCCAGAAAAATATCTACTTTTGCTTCATTGACTATGTTAAACCCTTCGACTGTGTGGATCACAACAAACTGTGGAAAATTCTTAAAGAGTTGGGAGTACCAGACCACCTTGCTTGTCTTCTGAGAAGCCTGTATGTGGGTCAAGAAGCGACAGTTAGAACTGGACATGGAATAACTGACTGGTTCCAGATTGGGAAAGGAGTATGTCAGGGTTGTATATTGTCACCCTACTGATTTAACTTCTATGCAGAGTACATCATGTGAAATTCTGGGCTGGATGAATCACAAGCTGGAATCAGTGTTGCCAGAAGAACTACCAACAGTCTCAGATATGCAGATGATACTACTCTAATGGCAGAAAGTGAAGAGGAGCTAAAGAGCTTCTTGATGAAAGTGAAAGAGGAGAGTGAAAAAGCTAGCTTAAAACTCATCATGAAAAGAACTTAGATCATGGCATTCAGTCCCATCAATTCAGGGCAAATAGAAGGAGAAAAAGTGGAAGCAGTGACAGGTTTTTTTCTTAGGCTCCAGAATCACTGCGGCCATGAAATTACAAGATGCTTCATCCTTGAAAGGAAAGCTATGGCAAACCTAGATAGCATATTAAAAAGCAGAGACATCACTTTGCTAATAAAGGTCCATCTTGTCAAAGCTATGATTTTTCCAGTAGTCATGTACAGGTGTAAGAGTTAAACCATAAAGAAGGCTGAGCACTGAAGAACTGATGTTTTTGAATTGTGCTGGGGAAGACTCTTGAGAGTCCCTTGGACTGCAAGGAGATCAAACCAGTCAACTCTAAAGGAAATCAACCAGCGGTATTTTTCACAGAACAAGAACAAATAATTTCAAGATTTGTATGGAAATACAAAAAACCTCGAATAGCCAAAGCAATTTTGAGAAAGAAGAATGGAACTGGAGGAATCAACTTACCTGACTTCAGGCTCTACTACAAAGCCACAGTCATCAAGACAGTGTGGTACTGGCACAAAGACAGAAATATAGATCAATGGAACAAAATAGAAAGCCCAGAGATAAATCCACACACATATGGACACCTTATCTTTGACAAAGGAGGCAAGAATATACAATGGAGTAAAGACAATCTCTTTAACAAGTGGTGCTGGGAAAACTGGTCAACCACTTGTAAAAGAATGAAACTAGATCACTTTCTAACACCACACACAAAAATAAACTCAAAATGGATTAAAGATCTAAATGTAAGACCAGAAACTATAAAACTCCTAGAGGAGAACATAGGCAAAACACTCTCCGACATAAATCACAGCAGGATCCTC
>SJYX01024564.1:134341-171932 GCA_006410675.1 Oreotragus oreotragus
ATTATACAGAGTGAAGTAAGCCAGAAAGAAAAACACCAATACAGTATACTAACACATATATATGGAATTTAGAAAGATGGTAATGAGGACCCTGTATGCAAGACAGCAAAAGAGATACAGATGTGTAGAGCGGACTTATGGACTCTGAGGGAGAAGGAGAGGGAGAGGGAGAGGGAGGGATGATTTGGGAGAATAGCATTGAAATATGTATACTATCATGTAAGAAATGAATTGCCAGTCTATGTTCAATGCAGGATGCAGGATGCTTGGGGCTGGTGTATGGGGATGATCTGGAGGGAAGATGTGGGGTAGGAGGTGGGAGGGGGGTTCATGTTTGGGAGTTCATGTAAATAAATAAATAAATACAAAAAAAAAAAAAGGAAATCAACCCTGAATACTCATTGGAAGGACTGATGCTGAAGCTGAAGCTTTAATTCTTTGGCCACCTGATGTGAAGAGCTGACACACTGGAAAAGACCCTGATGCTGGGAAAGACTAAAGGCAAAGGGAAAAGGGGTGACAGAGGAGTCCATGGTTAGAGAGCATCACTGATTCAGTGGACTTGAGTGAACTCTGGGAGATAGTGGAGACAGAGGAGCCTGATGTACTGCAGTCCATAGGGTCGCAAAGAGTTGGACATGACTTAGTGACTGAAAAACAACAATAACATATTCTTGGCTCCTTTGTTGTAAATTAATTGGCTGTGTGCATATGGGTTTACTTCTGAGCTCCAGAACATCCTTAACAAGAAAGAATATCTGCGATTGTCAAAATAAAAGTTATATTAACACAGATAGCATCTAATGGCTAGTCTCTGTGTATGGAATATTTTATTTGAGCTATGGTGCCTTTATACGGTGCACACAATCGAATTGCATTCATTTTAATTTTTAAAGTAACAGAAGACCATTTTTCTGCCCTTTCATCATTTTAATTTTGTATAAAACATATACACATAGTGGGACATATGGAGCCTGCTCAAGGTATGATTTTATACAATGATATGTAGATATTGGTTCATAGGGGTAGAGGGCTTAAGGGGGAGGGAGAATGAAGAAAAAACACAGCAGACTAAAGTATGTGCAATAGGCAGACATCTCTTGAGGTAGCTTCTTGGATCCCAACATTTCCCCCTTCTGTGAAGTTTGTCCCTCTTCTATAAGGATGGGTCCTTGTGGTCATGTTCATAATATGTTACTCTTATAACAAAAGTTTTTTTTTGTCATAGTTGATTGTGTCTGAACAGGACTTTTGACCCAGTTGTATCCAAATGATACTCTCTTCTACTGTCTTGTGGGAAGGTGAGCATACAGACTGGAAGTCACAGGAGCTAAAGTCAGATAAAGGAAATTTTGTGTGAAGATCCATAAAGTCCCCTGGCTGAGGTCCCTGGAGTTGGTCTGGTTCTTCCCCATTATCTACTTTTTTTTGGAGTTTGTGAGTACCTTAATGTTCTTCCAGTAGATTTGCTTTTTACTTAAATTTAGCCAGAGTTGGTTATTTTGCTTATAACTGAGAGTACAACTAACGGCACATTGAAATGAGACAAACTGAATGCACAAAGTGAAAGTTGATAAAATACAAACAGTCCTTTATCAATGATGTGAAATACCTGAAATAACATAAAATGACTCTTTTCCAATTATTTTTGTTGTTTAGTCGCCCAGCTGTGTCCGACTCCTTGCGACTTCTTGGACTGCAGCACACCAGGCTTCCCTGTCCCTCACCATCTCCTGGAGTTTGCCCAAGTTCATGTTCATTGTATCAGTGATGCCGTCCAGCTATCTCATCCTCTGACACCCTCTTCTGCCCTCAGTCTTTCCCAGAATCAGGGACCTTTCCAGTGAGTCGTCTGTTCGCATCAGATGACCAAAATCCTGGAGCTTTAGCTTCAGCATCAGTCCTTCCAGTGAATATTCAGGGTTGAGCTCCCTTAAGATTGACTGGCTTGATCTCCTTGCTGTTCAAGGGACTTTATCAGTGATGCCGTCCAGCTATCTCATCCTCTGACACCCTCTTCTGCCCTCAGTCTTTCCCAGAATCAGGGACCTTTCCAGTGAGTCGTCTGTTCGCATCAGATGACCAAAATCCTGGAGCTTTAGCTTCAGCATCAGTCCTTCCAGTGAATATTCAGGGTTGAGCTCCCTTAAGATTGACTGGCTTGATCTCCTTGCTGTTCAAGGGACTTTCAGAAGTCTTCACAAGCATCACAGTTCGAAGGCATCAATTCTTTGGTTTTCTGCCTTCCTTACGGTCCAGCTCTCAACCATATGTGACCACTGGGGCGACCATATCCTTGACTATATGGACCTTTGTTGGCAGAGTGATGTCTCTGCTTGTCTACACGCTGTCTAGGTTTGTTATCACTTTCCTGCCAAGAAGCAATTGTCTTGTGGTTTCATGGCTGCAGTCATTACTTTGGTATAATTTCATGAATTTCTTGTTTTCCATAGGCAGTGTTTCTATAATCTTAATAGTCAGGATCTGAACTCCACCTGCCCTCTCTTTCCTCCCTGTCATGAAATTTTAAAAGTTCAGAAAAAGAACTATAGGTAGTCTGTTCTTAGAGTGACAGGAGGTGACCAAAGTAGCAATGGAGCAACATGATAGCCAACTCTATTACAGTGAATTTGTGACCTGTGGAATGTCCTAAATCCAGGGTAGGAATTACATGGCATTTATAAGGGCACAGAGAAGAGCCTTTCATATCACTAGCATGGATTTGTAATTTTCTACTCCTATTACATAAGAAAGACTTTGAAAGCATGCGTAGAAATCCTACTGGAAATATAACAAAGAGACCAAATTGCTTCACAAAATCACAGTTAGTCTTTGAACTGAAAGAGACCATAATGATCTTGAAGATAAGTCTCTATTTTAGAGCCGAGACTCTAAAATGACTCTAAAATGACTCTTTCATTTCCTCAAAAACTGAAAGGAAAATAGAAGCTAAAAGATCTGCTTGTAATCAGTTCCATTGCCCATGAACTCTTGGTTCTCAAACTGGTAAGCTTCTTACCCGGGATAGCAAGATGCCCTTTTCTGAGCACGTTTGCACTTGGGTCCTAAATGTCTGTCATCCTTCCAATAGTGTCTTGCCCCTGGTACATTCTCAGTTAACATTTGATGCCTGGGAAGTCTTCATGGATTTTGTGCATGAGGAGGACCTACATTGGGCTTAAAGCGTTGCTAGGAATTGAATAAGTAAAGGATGCAGGCAGGGCAAAAAACGAAAATGAAAGTGAAGTCACTCAGTTGTGTCCGACTCTGTGACCCCATGGACTGTAACCTGCCAGGCTCCTCCATCTATGGGATTCTCCAGGCAAGAATACTGGGATGGGTTACCATTTGCTTCTCCATGGGATTGTCCTGATCCAGGGATCAAACCTGGATCTCCTGCATTATGGGCAGACTCTTTATGGTCTGAGCCACGAGGCAGAGCACACTGGGCAAAGTGAAAAACTCGAGAAAGGGCATAACTGTGTGGAGTGTTGTGAAACTCTGAGTAGACCAGCCTGATTGAATTGAAGGGCCTTTGAATGTAGCTGGAAATAGAGATATGAGCTCCTACTCATCCCGCAAGTCCATCTAAAATATAACTTCATTAGTAATACCTTCCTGCTTTCTTCAGATGGAATTAAGTAAGCACTTATACAAGCCTCTGTGAGAGCCTTGGATTTGGTACATGAGTGGAGGCAGTCACTGCATTATTTGTGAAGACTTCCTTGGTGGCTCAGACAGTAAAGAATCCTCCTGCAATTCAGGAGACTCGGGTTTGATCTCTGGGTTGAGAAGATCCCCTGGCGATGGGAACAGCAACCTACTCCAGTATTCTTGCCTGGAGAATCCCATGGACAGAGAAGTCTGGCGGGCTTCAGTCCATGGGGCTGCAAAGAGTAGGAAATGACTGAGTAACTAACACTTTCACTTTCATTAAATGTACAGCCATAGAATTTTCAATATGATATATACACTCAGACCCCAACATCAATCAATTTTTCAAATATCTACTCTTATTTCTCATCACAATACTTATCCTCGTCACTGCAAACAACCTTTTTCAACTGTTTATCGGCTGAGAAGGAGTCGGAATTATATCATTCCTACTCATTGGGCGATGATGTGGACGGGCAGATGCAAACACAGCAGCCCTACAAGCAATTCTGTACAACCGCATCAGTGACATATAAGGGCCAGGATTGTGTATTGGACATCCATGTACTGACCTTTTATGATACCCGAATAAGGCAGGTACTTTGGGTATAGTCTCTATAATAAGTACTTTTAAAAATACCTGGCTCATCTTACTGGTGCACATTTCCTATAGTATTCTTCTAGATTTACACATTTTCCACTCCTGGTTTAGAGAATAAAATCTAAATTTTTGAGTAGGTCCATGAGTCCCTTCATGTAATGACTTTTATCTCTTTTATGGTCTGTTTCCTCTAGATGAATTAATTAGTTAATTAATTTACCAGCCATTTATTAAGTACCTATCATATGCAATGAATAGTAGTTAACTATAAGCAGAGATCTGCACTATTTATTTTATGTACATTATTTAACCCTCAAAATAATCCCATGAGTCAGATAGTGTTGTTATGATTCTTTCCAGACTGAGTCTCTAAGAGGCCAGCTCTTTATATATGAAAAGTTATTCTCTGAGAAGTTACCTGGTTTGGAGGAAAAAGAAATGGCAACCCATTCCAGTATTCTTGCCTGGGAAGTCCCATGGACAGAGGAGCNCTCAAAATAATCCCATGAGTCAGATAGTGTTGTTATGATTCTTTCCAGACTGAGTCTCTAAGAGGCCAGCTCTTTATATATGAAAAGTTATTCTCTGAGAAGTTACCTGGTTTGGAGGAAAAAGAAATGGCAACCCATTCCAGTATTCTTGCCTGGGAAGTCCCATGGACAGAGGAGCCTGGTGGGCTACAGTCCGTGGGTTGCAAAGAGTCAGACACGACTCAGTGACTAAGCCACAAGAACAGCCTTGTTTGGAAAGGTTAAAGGACTCAAGTCCGGTTCTGTCTGTCTCGGAAGCCCACGCTCAGATTTCTCCCACCATCCCTCTCTCTTTCATCTCCTTGGGTGAAGCTTCGCCCCTCAGAAGGCCATCCTTGGCAAGACAGAGATTGAAAGTGAAGTCTTTAGACTTAGTTCCAGAAATGCGTGGGGTCTCACTTCATTTAACGCTATGGGAGCTGACCCAAGTCATTTTGTTTCTTTTCTCTTTCTCTTTGACTCTTACCCAGCTGTAGTATAATTCACACATCCTGGGTTTGGCTCCTAAAATGGTCTGTCTTGGTAGATGTTCTCCTGTGCCTCTCCTGTCCTCAGAGGCTCTCCTGCTGTTCTCATTTGCTGTTTATGTTGATTCTGAGCCCTGGCTTCTCTCATCTTCCTTGTTGAAAGATTGGATGGACCGGAAGGATTGGGAAGGAATTAAGCAGGTAGAGTATGTGTCTGGATAGGAATTGGAAGTGGGGGTGCAGTTGGGAAGAGGAGTATCCTAGGCAGAAAAGGTGTAGAGGATTGTATACAGAGATTTTTAAATAATGAGAGACAAAGTTGTTTGAACTGAAATAAAGACAGACCTGCAGTTTCAATGTTTGTGTGATACTGAATAGCCTTCACTCTGAGGAGCCCGCCCTCTTCATTTGACAGGGCTTTGTTGCCCACCTACCGTATGCTCCAGTTATTGTTCTAAGCCTCTAGGAATTTATCAGGAACAACATACGCAAAACCACTCTTCTCACGGAGTCCATGTTTGGTAAATGTTTACGTGGGGACGGCCAATAAACGTAACAAGAAATAAGTGTTAAGAGTTTATCTAGGTTTATATTCTTTGAAGACAATGGGATGAGTCACATGATCAGAGTCGGTCGGGCAGGGGAAGGTGCAGCAGTTACCCACTGGGGTGTCGGAGCAGACCTCTCTGAACATGAGTCTTGATTGCTGAGATTTGGGTGTCTAGAAGAAAACAACTTGGCAAACCTGAGGATGTAGGCAAAGCATTCTAGGAAGGCTGCCTCTCATGCTCTATAGGAAGCAAAAGGAACCCCTTGGCACTACCAGAGTGTTCTTTCTTCCTTTGCCTAAGAGCTCTGGTCCCAGGAAGTAAGAGGCCAGATGTTTCTGCAGTTGTGTATGTGATCCATTTGTTTCTGACATGTTGAATTTTAACACTAATATCCCAGTCTTGCTAGTTTCAAGCTCCCACTTCATTTTAAGGAATTCTAGTGTTGTGTCAATTTTCCCTTTTCTGTTCATCCTTAAACTCCCCAAGAGTCGTCGTCTGTGCGCTAGGGACTCTGTTTCGGTTATTACTCCCTCCACGGCTGGGTGAGCCGCTGCCCCTGCTTTGCCACCGGCAGAATCCTGCTTGTATCGACAGCTCCACAGTTGCCTTTCCACGAATAGAGGTGAGACGCTCAGTGCCACTTGAGCCAAGCTCTCACACAGACGCCAGCTGGAGGACTTCCAGCAGGGCTCCCTGCCCCGCTGAACGGGAGACCCACCAGGCAGCACTCTGCTGCCAGCTGAAACGGAGAACTTTCACTTTTGCCTGAATCCCCAAGTGTTGCAGACTTTGTAGACACCCGCTTCGAGCTTTGTTCATGTCCTCTTTTCCCCAGGGAGCGCCATCCATGTGGGTGGCTGAGTTGGTTGAAGCTCCTGTAACAGTTCTGCAGTGGACTTCATCGGATGCCAACTCTCTGAGTGTCTTTCTGCGTCTAGGGAATTCCCACCCTGTGAATCTTGGTGAGAGGTCAGAGCCCACTTCCCACTCTCAAATTGGAGATTGCCGTATCCTTGCTTTCTTAACCTCATTCCAGCTAGGGTACAGAACATGCCTCAGCATTACCAATCAGAGGACTCTTCCCACGCCTGCTGTGTTGTTTGAAGTACAGGGTCTAATGCTCAGAGGTGGTGGCTTGCTCACAAGACTCATTATATGGTTTGGTTTGGGGCTTTCCGGGTGGCACAGTGGCAAAGAATCCTCCTGCCAGTGCAGGAGACACAGGAGATGTGAGTTTGATCCCTGGGTCAAAAAGCTTGCCTGCAGTAGGAAATGGCAACCCACTCCAGTATTTGTGCCTGGAGAATCTCATGGATGGAGGAGCCTGGTGAGCTACAGTCCGCAGGGTCGGGTATGACTGAGTGCCCAAGCATGATATGTTCCTGCGACCCACTCTGGTGTTCTTGCCTGGAGAATCCCCAGGACAGAGGAGCCTGGCGGGCTATGGTCCATAGGGTTGCAAAGACTTGGATACAGCTGAGCAACTTAGCATACATGCACACATTGTCCCCAGGGGTTTCAGAGTTCTGTAAGCTAGTCAATATCCTTAAAGTTTTTCTTTTTTCTTACCAACTTACTGACCATAGGCATGTTAATACATCTTTTGTTACCCAAACATTATTGACTGGAATGTTTCAGTATTTGCCTGCTTACAAATCTCCAGCCACAGATGTTCGTTTCTTCAAAAATCCCCCAGTCAGTAATGTGTTAAATTTGACAGAACCACTTTTGAGCTGCTTGCTACATAAGCAAGTGAAGAGAAGGGTGAAGAGAAAGGCCAAGGAAAAGGAATGATTTAAATTGAGGGGAACTGATGCCTTTGAACTGTGGTGCTAGAGAAGACTCTTGAGAGGCCCTTGGGCAGCAAGGAGATCAAACCAGTCAATCCTAAAAGAAATCAGCCCTGACTGTTTCTTTTTAAATGAATTAATTTATTTTAATTGGAGGCTAATTACTTTACAATACTGTAGTGGTTTTTGTCGTACATAGACATGAATCAGCCATGGGCATACATGTGTCCCCCATCCCGAACCCCCCTCCCACCTCCCTCCCCATCCCATCCCTCAGGGTCATCCCAGTGCACTGGCTTTGAGTGCCCAATTGCATGCATCAAACTTGGACTGTGATCTGTTTCACATATGGTAATATACATGTTTCAATGCTATTCTCTCAAATCATCCCACCCCTCGCCTTCTCCCACAGAGTCCAAAAGTCTGTTCTTTGTGTCTCTTTTGCTGTCTCACATATAGGGTCATCATTACCATCTTTCTAAATTCCACGTATATGCGTTAATATACTGTATTGGTGTTTTTCTTTCTGACTTACTTCAGAGTCAGAAAGACTCTGTATGATAGGCTCCAGTTTCATCCACCTCATTAGAACTGATTCAAATGCAATAGCTGAGTAATATTTCACTGTGTATATGTACCACAGCTTTCTTATCCATTTGTCTGCTGATGGACATCTAGGTTGCTTCCATATCCTAGCTATTGTAAACAGTGCTGAAATGAACATTGGGGGTACATGTGTCTCTTTTAATTCTGAGGAACTGATGTTTTTGAATTGTGCTGAGGAAGACTCTTAAGAGTCCCTTGGACTGCAAGGAGATCGAACCAGTCCATCCTAAAGGAAATCAATCCTAAATATACATTGGAAGGACTGATGCTGAAGCTGAAGCTCCAATAATTCAGCCACCTGATGGGAAGAACTGACTCATTAGAAAAGACCCTGATGCTGGGAAGGATTGAAGGCAGAAGGAGAAGGGGACGACAGAGGATGAGATGGCTGGATGGCATCACCGGCTCGATGGACATGAGTTTGAGCAAGCTCTGGGAAATAGTGGAGGACAGGGAAGCCTGGCGTGCTGCAGTCCATGGGGTCACAAAGGAGTCGGACACAACTGAGCGGCTGACCAACAGCAACGACAACTTGAGGGGAGATGTTCTCTTCTTCTCTGCAGTTGGCTATGAGCAAGGACGTGCAGAGTCCTGACCGCCGCTGCCTGTCATCGTGCAGCTGCAAGGGAGTCACTTTGGGATGGAGCAGTGTGGGGATGGCAGGGTAGTGAAGCAGGGTTAGCATCCTGATGACGTCATGGCACCTTTGAATTCACTCTTCCTGGAGTCCGCACTGCTTCTGGTTTTGAAGTGGTCTGAGGTAATAAATTTCCCTATTGATTAAGCAAGATTAATTGGGATTAATTAAGCAAAGTTCATTGTGTCTGCTGAGTGATGAGGAGTGTTTGCCTGTTGTTAGCAGTCCAGTTGGAAAAAATGGTAAAGCTAACCCTCACCCCTAGGTTTTTATTTTCTAGAAGTGAACAAAAAAGGGAGGAACATTCCACTTGGGCTTAGTCCTTGAAGATGGTTGAATTTCTACTTGAATGTTCCAGCATCACTTTTAAGACCAGTATCTCCCTCCTCTCTACTTTCATTGGTGACAGTATTTTTACCAGGCAGATAACTTGAAGCAAAAACTTAAGAATTATCCCAGATTTTCATTTCTCCATTCCTTCCACCCTGTCAGAAGTAGTCTGTTAGTTGTTTCTAAAAATATCTTTCAAAACTGTTTTCTCTTCACTTATCACTACAAATACCTTCCTCTGGGCATCCATATATATTGCCCTGGACCGAGACAATTGACTCCACACTGGTATGTTTGACACCAGACTTTCATTCTCTTTTGCTACTAGAGTTAGAATTTTGGAACATAGCTCTATATGCATCCTAATTCCCCTGTTCAGATTCTTTTATTATCACTCATTGTTTAAGAGATAAAATGCAAAACTCTTTTGCTTGACAACTGGCACCGAACAAAGACTTTGTGATCTGGCTGCTGCCTGCCTCTCTAGTCTCCTCATTCCTGATTTTCTTTCTCTCTCTTTTTAGTCCATATATTGGATGAAGCGCTTGTTGTAAATGTGACCTGTCTCCCCTCCTTGGTCTGTGCTGCTGCTTCTCTCTCTTTGAAAGATCCTGTTCATAAAGCTCACGTTTTAGGTCCTTCGTGTGTTTTTTTCCGTAAGTTTCCCACGTTTGGTTGGCATTTCCTCCTCCGTGCTTCCGTGCGTCCCTTGGGTAAATTTCGGCCTTGATCACACTGTGCTGAAATTGTCTTCAAATTTGCCTCCCACTTCGTTCAGTCAGCTCACATTTCCAGAGCACTTTGTGTGTGTGAAGCACAATGCTGAGTGCTAGCTCTTTACAAATAAACACTTAATATTTACCAGCTTGGTTGAGCAGTTAAATAGAGATAGGCACTTGAATAAATAAATATGAGCGTGTTCTGGATGGCAGGATGGGTCTCTCAACAGGGTGCTTGGTCAGCATAAGGACGAAAGCGGTACTGTTGCTCGGAGTTGGGGCTTACGTGCTAGGTCATTGATAGTGACAGTCAAGTTACATGTCCTGTCCCAGTTATTCTTCTTCACCAATAGATATTTAATGAACACTTACGGTTACCATGCTCTGGACCAAGAGATACAGCGGTAATCAAACCAGAATTAGTTATTGCCCTCATGGCGTTTACAGTAGAGTTCAAAGGTGGCAGACCAAACAGGCTATTACAATACAGCATTGCAAGCACCGGAGCTGGGTAGAGGGTTCATATGGAGGAGATGGGCCAACCCAGGCTGCAGGTGGGCCATCAGTGAGGACTTCCTGGAGGAAACAGCACCTATTAGTAAGGTCAGACCTGAAGGATTATGAAAAGTCAGGCAGGAGAAGGGAGTGGGGATTGGAAGTGAGGGAGGAAGACATTCTAGGCAGGACAATACTTTCTAAGGTCGGGTAGTGAAGAACAGTGTGGTTGAGTCAAGTGTCTTAGGGGCAAAGCATTGTGAGTATATGAATTTGTACAATTTTCTGTGCACCCTAGACCTTAGAGGAGTCGATCTTGCTGTTTAGGTCTTTAATGCAATATGGAAATAGCCTGATTTTTCAAAAATAATTACAGCAACAAAGAGTAGTTGTTGTGACTGCTGTTCCCAGGAAGCTTCACATGTGCTTCCTCTCTGAGGATGCGAGAGAATTCTAGGGGCTGAACTGATGGCCTGTCTGGCTGTCCTAGGCCATCCTAGGATGGATAGCTAGTGGGCTTGAGTGGAAGCATGGGGACCAAGAGTACTCCATGGTGGGAGTGGGTTGGAATGGAGGGAGAGCTACCTGACTGTAAGGGAGCCACATGGGGGAAAAGATCTTTGCCAGCTTCAGAGGCCATGGAAAGCCTTCAGGGGAAAGAAAGCTGCATAAAGGCAATGCCTAGGCAGCATTTTGAGAAATTCTGTGTGAAAGTCCTGGATCCCCTCTCTAAGAACGTCACAGTTAAGATCTATGCTGTCCTTCCAACTTCTGGACTCAAGGCTCGTGTTTCTGTGGCCGGGACACCACACAGAGACTGGACTGGCAATTCTGTGGATTTCGGAAGGAAATGCAAGAAGGAAATGTTCAGAGAACAAGTATCTCAAAGCATAGAGTCAGGGAAGGCTCACGATGAGGCCAAGAAGGTGGAGGACCAGGTCACAGAGGGCCCTGAGAGCAAGGCTGAGAAGCAGAGGTTTCCTCTTGGGAATGGGAAGACAGAGAGAAGGCCCCAGAATCACATTTGCATTTCAGACAGATTCCTCTGTCTCTGGCATCTGGAAGAAATAGAGAGGTAAGACTCAAGGCAGGGAGGTGATTCACTAGGGTATAGAGCAATCCTTTGAAGGCAAGGGTTATTTACCTTGATTTTCCAGGTGAAGAAGCAGAGCTCGGGGAGGTGTTTGGCACTAAACGGGATTGACTCTGGACTATCGGACTCCAAAGTCCGCACCTTTTCTTAGGAGGTCACGCTGGCCCTGTGTACTCACTGTACTCCTCTTTGAAGGAAGAAGCTGCGTCTAATTTATGGGTTCAGTGCCTGTCCTGGCTATCTGTTAGTGAGTGACGAAACACGCAAGTGTAGTGGCTTAAAGTGATAGCATTTATTTTGCTCATGCCTCTGCGGAGGGAGCAGGCATTGCTTGGGAAAGACAAGTTGGCTCTGTTCTACTGAGCAGTGCCTCGGGCGGCTCGAAGGTGGGACTGGGGTCACCTGTGGGCTCCTTCACACACACCTGCCAGCTGATGCTCACTGTTGCCTGGAACCTTAGTTGGGGCTCTTGCCCA
The DNA here is from genome assembly GCA_006410675.1 of Oreotragus oreotragus. Classification (NCBI taxonomy): domain Eukaryota; kingdom Metazoa; phylum Chordata; class Mammalia; order Artiodactyla; family Bovidae; genus Oreotragus; species Oreotragus oreotragus. The sequence goes on from SJYX01024564.1 coordinate 146,291, forward strand.
GGACACCTCCCCCTGGACTTTCCTTGTGTCTTGTTCCTTGTTTCCTGTCAATATGGCATCTGGCTTCCAAGGGTGAGCATCCTAAGAAAGAGTGGACCATGCTGAGGTTGTATTGCTTTTTTAAACTAACCTTGCATTTCTGCTTGTCGGGAACACCTTATTAAGGCTTGCTCATACCTAAAGTGGAGAAGGCAAAGGCACCCCACTCCAGTACTCTTGCCTGGAGAATCCCAGGGACAGGGGAGCCTGGTGGGCTGCTGTCTGTGNTAAACTAACCTTGCATTTCTGCTTGTCGGGAACACCTTATTAAGGCTTGCTCATACCTAAAGTGGAGAAGGCAAAGGCACCCCACTCCAGTACTCTTGCCTGGAGAATCCCAGGGACAGGGGAGCCTGGTGGGCTGCTGTCTGTGGGGTCTCAGAGAGCTGGACAGGACTGAAGCAACTTAGCAGCAGCATACCTAAAGAAAAGAAAATAAGAATTTTGATGGGAGGAGTGTCAAGGAATTTGCTGATGTGATTTTAAATTAACTACAATACCTAATTTTATAGCTAATACTTAAGTACTTAAACTTAGAGAGCGCTCTTTTATACTTTTTACTTATGTTGAGTATTTGATTCTCATGATAACCTTGTATTGGTGAGTGGTGGTTTAGTAGCTAAGTCGTGTCTGACTCTTGCAACCCCATGGGTTGTAGCCTGCCAGGCTCCTCTGTCCATAGGATTCTCCAGGCAGGAATACTGGAGGGATTTGCCATTTCCTTCTCCAGAGGATCTTTCCAACTCAAGGATCAAATCTGGGTCTCCTGCATTGCTTGCAGATTCTTTACTGACTGAGCTACATGGGAAGCTTAGATAGCTTGTATTACTGGGCCCACTTCATGTGTGAGTAAATATAGGTACAGTAAGCTAAGTATTTCTAAGGCACAGATAGTAAGGTGGGGAGACTACTAGTGGAACCTAGGCAGTTTGGCTCCAGGGTCTGTGTTATGTTGACTATTATATAATTGTTGAGTGGATGAGTGTTTTCTATTGATAATTTAGGCTTCTCTCAGATGTTAGTTAAGACAGTCCTTAAGTAAATTATTTCATATCTGACATTTCATATCCTATACCCAACACTGAATTGGAGCTATACTCTTGGAAATATGCAAGTGAAAAAGGTTAAATCATGAATTTCCAAGTCAGTTGCTCTCTCTCCTCCACCATGAACACACCAAAATCACTGAAAGAGTATGTAGTTGTATATATTATATTTTTCTCCTTTCCCAGACTGGCTTTATTTCAATAGTATTCATTTTAAAACAACACGTAAGAGATAATATATTCTCTATGGAAATTGTCTTTTCAGTGCTACTTACATGATACAGTTAATTTAGAATATAAGAAGAGCCACCTTGTGGTAATATTCAGCATTTCACAGTTATATATACTGAGCAAAAAATTATAAGCAGCTTTAAAAGGAATCACTGGATAGCAAAACAAAAGGTATTTGAATATATATTAATATATGTTATATGCAAGTCACTTGATATGCTTTTAACATTAGAAAACTTTATCCAAAAGTATTCATTGGGAATTCAAAAAACCTAGAGTAGTTCATTAGTATATTGCATACAACACTAATGGATTTATATGTAAAATGCTTGTTTCAAGGTTTCAACTGCTTCCTAGTATGCTCAGTTTCAACACTGATTTGGACCTTAACAATGAAACTTTATTATATATTTTAATATATTTATGTAACAGAAGTTGTATACTAAATTTCCTTTTTGGTTCAATTGTTATGTTGACACCTTTGCAGTTTTTCCTAAGTTTCTTTCTTACATCCCAGCAACTCACTGAATTCTCCTTCCTTCAGGTGATTCTCACATGTTCATGTCTTCCAGAAAAATCTTCCCCATTTAGTTGAATGTCTGCAGCTCTCAATGAGTGTTCATGCTGCGGACTGGCGTATGAGCCGCCACACCGTCTTGGTAGGGCTTCCTCTCTTTCTCCTTCTTCACTGACACTTTGAGAATTTATTGGAAGTTAAGAGGTTAATTTGGCAGCTCACTCTCTGTCTGTTTCTCGTTTCCTTCATTCCTGTTCCCGGATTTCATCTGACAGTCTGATTCCTGTCTGGTGGTGGTGGAGTCGAGTGGGTGGTGATGGCCTGGAAGTGCAGCAGGGGGATCTGAAGCATAAGCTACCCTAGTCTGAGGGGGGGAGTAGGTGAGCGGGACTGAAAGGGGGAGAAAAGGGAAGCAGCAGAACCGGCAGCTGTTACTAACCACACCCTCTCCCCAGATCTTGCTTCCCCTCTCATTTCCAGGTGTATTTATCCCTCTCAGATCCCCAGAGACGTGTGGCTTCTGTTTGGACTTTTTGTTTGTGTGTGCCTGCTGGCGTTTCTGAGTTGCCAGCTCTTCACCTCCAAACCTGGGTGTGTGGGTTTAAAAGAGAACCCAGGTCAACTCATTACTCGGTGGTTCCTCTGTCATCGTGTACCTAGCTGTTTTGCCTTCTCTCCACTTTTCAGAGTCTTCTTATGTTTGTTTTATGTACAGTTTCCAGGGTTTTCAGTTGCACTTCATGGGAGAAATAAGGGGAAGATCTCCTTTTTCTTTTTAAAGCAGAAGTTTCAAGTTACTTTTTTTTTGTTTTCAAATTAACTTCTTATAAATTAGGTTTGTTACTATGTAGAGAACAAATTGGGGGAGGGGGGAAGGGAGTAGGTCCAAGGAGAGTAGGAAAACTCTCAATTCACATGCTTCCATGGACACATTGAATCTATACTTACTTAACAGAGCCACTTCTCCTGAAGAAGTGCTAAGGACTGGTTGAACGGCTTCTGCACAACAAAGGAGAGAGCGACTGCCTCCAGACGGTGGGAAAGATGGAGGTACCTCCAGGAGGAAGGGATAGCTGGGAGGGGCCGGTGTGCAGACTTGCCTGCGCTGGGGTACCGGGCGAGAGGACTGTGCATGCAGGAAGTCCACGCATCGGTGCTAACCCTGTAGCGTCAGCCTGTCGGCGGGGGTCTTCTGGAGCTCTCCTGGGCAGACGCGCTGGCGAGCAGAGTGCCATTTTCCTTGTTCCTCTGACACCTTGTTAGCGTAAGCAGGAACGTGTTCGGGCTGGTCTGCCAGAGCCCTGTCAGTGTGCCTCCGGGCCCTGGCTCAAACCAGCTCCCACTGTCCCCCAAAGGGGGCCCTGGCGTGCCATGCTCTGCGGTCTCCCCCTAGTGTGCCCACTGCAGTTATCCTGCCAAGGTGGGTCTCACGTGCCACACCCTGGACCCTTCCCTGCTGTGTCTGCACCTGCCCCAGCTCCAGCCGTCTTGTCAAGACAACTCTTGGATGCCACCCTCAGCTGGCGCCCACTTCAGCACCAGCCAGCACATGCGGTTTATGTAAGAGGCTTGCCTACACACACACACACCATCAAGACTGGGAGAGGTAGTTGTTTTGCTTGATTCATAGAAACAGAGAAAGTTAAACAAAATGAGGAGACAGAAAATATGTTCCCTATGGAAGAACAAGATAAAACCCCAGGAAGAAATCCTATGGAAATGGAGATAATTTGCCTGATAAAGAATTCAAAGTAATAGTCATACACACGCTCTGTGAGATTTGGAGGAGAATGGAGAAACAGAAGGAGATGTCAACAGGGACTTAGAAAACAAAAGAAAAAACTAGTCAGAGCTGAAAAATACAAAAATTGAAATAAAAAAATACACTATAGGGAATAAACAGCATAAAAAATGATAAGAATCGATCGGTGATCTAGAAGATAAATTAGTGCAAAGCACCCAATGAGAACAGCAAAAAGAAGAAAGAACTTAAAAGAAACGAGAGTAGTTTAAGGGACTGCAGAGAGAACATCAAGCATACTAACATTCGCATGATAGGGGTCTCAAAAGGAGAGGAAAGGAAAAGGGGCAAAAAGCATGTTTGATAAAATAGTGACTTGACAACTTCCCTAACCTGGGCAGGGTAACAAATATCCAGGTCGAAGAATTACACAAAGTCACAAATCAGATAAAGGCAAAGAGATTCGCATGAATACCTATCATAATTAAGATGGCGCAAGTTAAAGAGAATGTTTTAAAAGCAGCAAAGGAAAATAGTTCGTCCCATACAAGGGAACCCCCGTAAGGCTAACAGTTGATTTCTCAGCAGAAAACTGGCAGGCTAGAAGGGAGTGCTAAAAGGGAAAAAAATTGCAACCAAGATTATTCTACCTGCCAAGATTATCATTCAGAATTGAAGGAGAGAGAGAGTTTCTCAGACAGGCAAAGACTAAAGGTGTTCACAACCACTAAACTGACCTTACAAGAAAATTTAAGAGAGTGTTCTTTAAGCAGGAAAGAAAAAACCATAACTTGGCAAAAGAAACTATATGAAAGAAAAAAAATCTCACCGGTAACAGCAAATATATAGTGAAGGCAGTGGTTCAGCCACCTAAAAAGGTAGTATGAATGTTAATAGACAAAAGTAATAAAATCCACTATAATAATTACATGAGATACAAACTAAAAAGACATAAAAAGATGAGAATGTGGGAAGGTGAAGTAAAAATTTGTAGTGATCTTAGGAAGCATTTTAAGTCATGCAGCTATCAGCTTAAGATAAACCACTGTAAACATGTTGATGTATATGAACTGTGTGCTAAACCACAAACCAAAATGTGCAATAGGTTCACACGGACAAAATAGAAAGGAGCCTAAACAACGTGAAAGAAAGTTGTTCAATCTCAAGGGAGAAGATCACAAGAAGAACGGAGCAGACATAAACTAACAAAATGACAGCATGGAATACCTGTCAATAGCACTTCAAATGTAAATGGGATAAACAGTCGAAAGACAGAGGGTGACTGAATGGATACGCTGCCTACAGTAGAGTCACTCCAGATCTAGAGGCACGCAAAGACCAAAAACGGAGGGAAGGAGAAAGATGCTCCATGGGAATGGAAATGGAAGGAAAGGTGGGGTACCAATATTCATATCAAACAGAATGAGCTTTAAAAGAAAGACTGTAGCAAAAAGCAGAGAAGGGCATTACATAATGATAAAGGAGGCCAGTGCAAGACATGGATATAATGTTGCTAAGTGTTTATCCACACAGCTCAGGAGAACCTAAACAAGTAAAGTGAATAGTAACTTTAGATGTAAAGGGAGAAATCGACAGTAATACAATAATTGTAGGGGACTTTAACCCCACTTATATCCTTGGATAGATCATCCAGACAAAAATCAGTCAGTAAACACTGGCCTTAAACAATACTTTAGATCAGATGTGTTTAATAATACCTGTAGAATATGCCACTCAAAAACTTCAGAATACCATCAGGCATACATGGAACGGATGTTGGAACAGAGGACTGGAATGAGACTGGATCTATCCAGTCTCCTGGATAGATCACGTTAGGACTCAAAACAAGTCTCAGTAATTTTTTTCTTTAAATTGAAGTATGGTTTATTGATGCTATTAGTTTCAGGTGTACCTCATAGTGATTCAATATCTTTTAGATTTACTCTACTTAAAGTTATTGCAAATTGGTGAGCATATTTCTCTGTGCTGTACATTATACCCTTGTTGCTTATCTATTTTATATATTACTATGTATTTGTATTTCTTAATCCCAAACCACTCTCTTGCCCCCGCTCTCTCCCCACTTTGTTCCAATGAGGAGATTGGGTGTTCTAGTTACTCCACCCTTGTTACAGATTACATCAAAGCAAGCATTTGTTATGCTCATGGATTTGTGGACAAGACATTCAGATGGGGATGGCTTATCTCTCCATTCCACAGTGTCCAGGACCTCAGCTGGAAGCCTAGAAAGCAGAGCTTGTGGTCATCTGAAGTCTCGTCCACTGACGAGTTGAGTAGTTGGTGCTGATGGATACTGAGGACTGTGAGCGTGGTGGGTGGATTTCAGGGGTGAGAGGGAGGGCGAGATGGGAAGAGACGGAGGGAGAAGGGCGAGGGGCGGAGGGAGGTCGTTGGTGTCAGCAGCCTTGAAAGGAGCGGCAGTGCAGCTTGTCGCATTCTGCTCCTTGGACTGTGTGAGTATGGGGGCACCCAGACGCAAGGCGAGGAAACTGGCTTTTCCTCTTGACGCAGAAGCGACGAGGTCCTGAAGAGCAGTGTTGGTGCGATCACTTTTATAAGATGCAGTTCACCACACGGAGGCTCGGCGGGTTTAGATGATGCAGCCAGTAAGTGGAGCCGCCTCAGCAGACCCGACTCACTGGTCTCCGACTTTGTGTGCGCGTCCCTTGGTTCTATCGCAGAGTAGAGTGTTGTGGGATCAGTATCATCTTCAAAGAACTGTTGTGAATAAACAAGTGAAGAAAGTGACATGAACAACTTGAATTCGGAGTTTTGACTCTTAGAGAAGACCCCTAGGCTTCGAGATTTGCACGTCATTGAGACCAGTTTGTATGTTTTTTGGTACCTTTTTGATGCCATCTATTCACTTGTTCCTTAAATTACGTTCTTTGTGCATATATCTTGTAACTCACTGCTTCTCCCAACACATACACTCTGGTTGCTCATTTTATTCAGTGTAGGATCTTTGTCCAATCTGATTCATCTTTCTACCCTGACAGCACATATTATGAGGAGCAGCCTCATAGTAAACCCTCAATAAATGCTTGTCAAATGAATAAACGTCAGTTTATATTAGCATAAAATGGCAGAATAGTATGACATGGCTTTTGTCTGCTCTGGGATACTTTGATTATGGATATTGTGAGAATGGAGCGAAAGTGCTTTAAAATGGTAAATGTCAGATGTATTTTACAGTGAATATAGTAGTAGTGGATTCAGTCCTGAAGCTCCAATAGACCCGTGAAGGAAACATTTTAATTCTTGGTTTTTGAAATGTAATGTGGGCTCTTTTCTGCAGAATAGTATGACATGGCTTTTGTCTGCTCTGGGATACTTTGATTATGGATATTGTGAGAATGGAGCGAAAGTGCTTTAAAATGGTAAATGTCAGATGTATTTTACAGTGAATATAGTAGTAGTGGATTCAGTCCTGAAGCTCCAATAGACCCGTGAAGGAAACATTTTAATTCTTGGTTTTTGAAATGTAATGTGGGCTCTTTTCTAGGAATAAAGATAAATCACGTTGCAAGATCTTTGGATGGTAAGAAGGTCTCTTTCTCAATATGTCTATCTATTTATCTATCAATATTCTATTTGTAATTTAATATAACTCATAAATAAGATCATGTTACTTGTAATATTCTATTTTTCTTTTACTCTTAAAGATGCATCTTAGAGATCTTTTTATGTACATATGTGTAGAATCGCCATAATCTTATATTGTTATGTACAATTTTGTGGTGTAGGCACACTTTATGAATGAAACAGTTCTTTATTTCTGAACAGTAAGGTGAGCCTACATTTTATTGTTGAATATTATAATTAATGTTGCAATGGTGTACTTGTGCATAACAAGAATTTCTATAGGATGGTTCCCTAACAGTGAATTACTGGGTAAAAGGATACACTTTTTTTATGTTTAAAATTTTGATAGCTACTAGCACATTACTCTCTTAAATGGCTATCAATATTTTCTTATGTCTTTTCAGTGCTGACTTCATTGTGCTTTATCTAGGTAAATTATAGTATAGTACATTAAGGAATCCTCATGTCAGTAATGGAAGGATTTTGAATTGATGTCTGGTTTGAAATTTTTATTTTGCCACAATTTGTATGATCTTGGGTAATTTGCTCCTTTTTTTTCTTTTCATCTTCATCCATAAAATAAAGGCAATGATAACAACCTTCCTTACTGAACTGTTGAAAAGATTTAATAACTTAACTGCATATGTAAAGTGGTGAAATTCTTGGAGCTAAGAATTATAGTTAATTTTTTTCCTTTCCTTTATTAAGTTTTTAATATATTTTAATTTATGTTTATTTTATTTATTATATAAATAACATAATTTAATTATATAATATAAAATATATGAAACAATATTTTATTAATATAGTATTGCATATTTATTTAAATTTAATGTATTTTAATATATTTAATATATTTAAAATAAAAACTTGATAAAGTAAAAGAAAAAAATTTAAAAATATATAAGCTCTATTTTGGCCGTTCCACATGGTGTTGTAAAGTCCTCCTTGATTACTAAAGTTTCAGGGAGTAGCATTGCTTCTGAACTTATAGCTTAAACACATATACACACACATGCATAGACATATGAAGAATACATTTTTATTTTCCCGACTTTAAAAATCCACACACCTGGGATTATTTTTATTTTAAACTTCCTTTTAATTGCTTTCTTTGATCATACGCCAATCATTCTTGACAACATTTGTGTCTTACAAAGCATGTTTTAATGGTGCTATATGATGCTAATCCCGGAGAAAAATTATAGTTTTCCTGAATATTGTTTTTCACTGCAGATGTACTACCCTAGGGAAATATTTTTAAAAGCTGGAGTTTCTAACTGTTAATGTACAATGTTCCTGAGAAAAAGATAAACTAAAAAATTAAAAATTCATGATTATGCTGTAACCCTTGATTGTGTTTTCAGAAATTGCCTGGTCTGAATGAAATAATTTAGTTTATAATGAGTTTTAGAAGAAATGAAGAAACTGGAGGTATTGGAAAATGAAATGTCTCTTAATTGAAAAGTGACTATGATTGTTTCTTTCCAATCTAAATCGAATTATTATGACAGTGGTTTCAAGCAATTGGACAGAAGAATTATCGTCTGGAAATAATGACTTCATTATATAAAGTAAAAATATAAATAAAAAACTTTAGTTGTCTTTCTACTGAAATAAATGATTTAAAATGAATATGTTTTTATTCCTGTTCCTCTGCAGAATCCATTTTAAAGTAATATTTATATTACTTTGAATATATTATACATAATATATATTATCTTATAATATTTATATTACCATTAGAAGACAAGTGTCTGATTCTGTACTGGAATTATCATTTGGGCTGCTAGGAGATATAAGCTACCTAGGGAAAGGAAGTGAAACTGTATGTATATATGTACTGTATATATATATCACATGTATTAGGGTAAACATATATGATTTTAATTGAGTTGCTTTCATAGGAGTTTTAACAATTAATTTTTAAGTTTGCTATTTGAGATGAATATAATTTAATTTTTCAGAAATAATTTTATATTATACATACACACACATACACAATCCCAGTACATGAAAAAACACTATATTGGATGTAGTAGGATTCCTCAAATGTTGATGCTTATAAAAGAAGCATGATGAATTCATTTTTCTCACATGATGAAAGAAAGAATACTTCTGTTTTTTTACCTTTTACGGAAAATGATCTCCCCAAACTCCAATACTCACTAGATTTTTAATACTGTGAAAAACTACCCAATTTTCACCTCAATAACAAATGCTAATTGTCCAAATCCAGATGTTAGAAATAATTACTAAAGCCTTCAGTCATTTTCCTTTTCCCATTTACTGGTACATGGACCATGCAAATCATTATTCAGGCGTAGCCCTTACACTCTGGGAGTCTTGATTGGGTTCTCGCATTTTGGAAATTGGGAAATTTGATAAAAAATGTAATAATACTTACCTGCCTGTTTGTGTGGACATTCATTTATCTAGTTAATATCTACCTATCCAGTGAAGGGCCTCCCGGGTGGTGCTAATGGTGGAGAACGCATCTGCCAATGCAGGAGATATAAGGAATGCGGGTTTGATCCCTGGGTGGGAAAGGTCCCCTGAATGTATTCTTGCCTGGAGAGTCCACATGGACAGAGGATCCTGGTGGGCTACAGTCTAGGGGTGCAGAGTTGGACATGGCTAGAGCAACCGAGCATGCATGTATCCTCGGAATATTGTCCACCTCTCACTGGCTTACCTGTAGTGTGTGTACTATGCATGTTACTCTTTCTTATACCAAACATTTACTATCTTCTCTCTGTGTATGTGTGTGTGTGTGTGTGTGTGTGTGTGTGCTCTGTCAGTTTTCTTTCCCATTTTTGTGTGACATTCAGTAGATTAACTTGTAGAATATAGGAATTTGGGAACAAGTGCTCATAGAATCACACGTGTGGAGTTATAACTCTTTGAAAATTCTTTCCAGTTTTGAACCGAAATTTCTGTCCATTGAGTTCACTTTACTAGCAAGCAGCATGCCCAGTTTTTCCTGGAACACTGATCTCATTTCATAGTCTCCTTTCATCTTTAACTTAATCCGCTCCTACAGGGTTTCACCCTCGGCTTTGGGGCTTTGTCTTAGATACCTATCTCTAAACAAGAAATATTTATATGTTCAAATATCTGTGTCTATCTCCCTCCCTGGTAACTTTCTTTTTCTATATTCTGATTGTTAATCTTATTCTCCATAAATCTCAGTTGCAGGCAATTCTTAAAAATGTCACCTACGTTTATATCAATGTGTAGAGTAAAGGTAACAATCATAATGAATTAGAGATTATAAACCAGTATGATTAAAACAACCTTTAAGTCTAATTCTGACTCCTTCTGTGTGCTTCTCTCAAAGATAAATCTTTTGAAAATAAGACTTGCCCAAATCAATATCTCAGAACTCCTCACTAAGTCTGTACCGTGTAGCGAATGAAGTATGAATGCTGTATTAGGTATTGCAGACCCTTTAATCCATCTTGCCAACTTTATCTACAGCTATTCTCCCATCAAAAACTTGACCAAAATAAATCTGCTCATTATTCCCTGATAGGCAGTGTATTTAGAGAGACCAGGTTGCCTGTATTTGATTCCTGCTCTGCTACTTTCTCACTATATAGCTTGGGTAAATTAATTAATTAATTACCTGTGTCTCACTAAAAGAGAACTAATAACAGTATCTACTATGTAGGGTTATTATGGGGAGTAAAATGTTCTTACATAAAAATCACAGAAAACCATATGTGACACGTGGAAAGAATTCAATACATTGTATCAGCAAAATTGGGAGACTTGACTTTATTTTCACATGCCACTTCTTTTTCCGAAAATCATTACATTTTTTTCTTTATTTCAGCTCTCTTTTGCTTCAACACATTTCAGAACCAATCTCCATTCTTCAGTGATGTCTGCTCTTCTGAAGCGGCGTGTTTCTTTTCTTTGTCATTGATGCTGTGCCCAGTTAGAGAAGTTGCATTATTTATTATTCAAGCTGGGACTCTTTTGATAGTGAAAGTGCATACCACTGATAATTACCCTGGGACAACTGGCATAAATCGGGACTGACCTGGGCAAAGAGACAGACGGTTACCTTCTGAATAGTGCAGCCCTCAGTTATCAGATCTGTTATTATCAAGTCACAGCAAACTATCTTTCTATGCAAATTGGTATGGCAAATCTCCCATAAATTTATGTGACAGAAAATGAGATTCATTAAAGTGAACCTTTAGAGTCAGACACGGCTGAGCACACACGCACACACAATGAACCTTAGCTGTCTCTGGCCGTTCCAAGAGTTCAGTTTCTTGACTGTTCAGACCCAGACACCCAGGTTCTTCTGCTCAGTCTTCTTCATGAACAGAGCTTGGTCCTCAGGTGTCTTCTGCCTTCCTGGCCACTGATAACTTAGCAGATAGCCGCTCCACGCGGTGCTCCTGCGTTGCCCAGCCCCCTGACTCCCTGCCTTACCCCTCCTGGTCCTCTCCAGGATGGGGAAGAACTACCCTCCTTCCTGTCATTCTTTCCCACAGTGCTTGTGCCAGGCCTTTTTAAATGATCCTCAACCCAACTGAGACCCTGGTAATTCTTGCTCAGGCCTTTTTGGTGCACCATGGTAAAGAAAAAAGAGTAGGGAGGTTTAAGTTAGAGAATTCCTGACAGTCATTGCCTAAACCTCTGCTCACACCTCTGCTCACTTATAGCCGCATTCTTTGCCTCGCTCTCAGCCTGTGTCCTCTGACCAGGGACAACTCACGCCTCACCATTAGAGCCACTCCAGAATTCTCAGTCATCTTGGTGCCTCAGATACCCCCTCCCAGAAAGAGACTAGTGTCCCTCATACCCAAGGTCCCTACCACCCCCTTCCCATCCCAGCCCTCTGGCGTAACCTCTTCTTGTATGATTGACACAGGAAAACTCTTTTTTTTTTTTCTGGAAAAACCATACCAGTACTCAAGGATGTTGGTTTGGTTCTATTCTCTTATTAAAATAATTCTACTAGCCTGATATTGGTATATTTCCCTAAAACTGGGATATTTGGCTTTCTTCATTATTGCCTGTTACATACTTTTGAACTGTGGTGTTGGAGAAGACTCTTTAGAGTTCCTTGGACTGCAAGGAGATCCAACCAGTCCATCCTAAAGGAAATCAGTCCTGAATGTTCATTGGAAGGACTGATGCTGAAGCTGAAACTCCAATACTTTGGCCACCTGATGTGAAGAACTGACTCATTGGAAAAGACCCTGATGCTGGGAAAGATTGAAGGCAGGAGAAGGGGATGACAGAGGATGAGATGGTTGGATGGCATCACTGACATAATGGACATGAGTTTGAGCAAGCTCTGGGAGTTGGTGAAGGACAGGGAAGCCTGGCGTGCTGCAGTCCATGGGGTCGCAAAGAGTCGGGCATGACTGAGTGACTGAACTAGCTGACTGACTGGCCTGTTGGTAGTATCTACTACTTTATTATGTCGTTTGATGCTTCATAAATATGTTTTGTATCCTCAGCTTGACTGTTTCTTGAGAGCAGGTATTTCCGTTGCCTGGCAAAGTTCCTGACACTGAGCTAATGTTGGATGAAAGTTTATGGTTGATGAGTGCGGGGTGATACAGTAATGCAGAACACTCCTCATTCGTGAAATACCCCTTCCTTCCTCAAACATTGTTTTTTCTGTGTTGTTCTCTTTCAGTCTCTTAAGTTGTGTGTGACTCTTTGAGACCCCCATGGACTGCAGCACGCCAGGCTCCCCTGTTCTTCACTGTCTCCCAGGGTTTGCTCACATTCATGTCCATTGAGTTGGCGATACAGTATAACCTCGTCCTCTGCTGCCTCCGTCTCCTTTTACCTTCACTCTTCCCCAGCATCAGGGTCTTTTCCAATGAGTCATCTTTCCTTGCAAGACGTAGTTTGCGTGTAGAACAACTTCCCATGAATCTCTGGGTTCTCCTGGCAGAGCCGTGTCCTCTCTTACTGTACCCAGAGCATTCTCCTTCTGGTCCGCACTGCTTGCGTTGTGACTTACTGTCCCTCCTGGGACAAGTCAGTCTTGTGTTCTTGGTATCAAGCGCGGACTGGCTCAAACCTTGCTGAAAAAAGGGTTTGTTCAGGAAGTGAAATCCACCACTGGAGAGACATGTTGCAAAATCACCAGTGCCACTGCTGGGCTCACGGGGACTCGTGTTGGGAAATTTCCCAGCAGCCTTGTCTTTTTCTCAGCAGGGCTGTCGATGACCCTCCAGTGGCCTGCTCTGGCAGCTCTTCGATTGTTTACCCCAGAAGTATTCCTCCCAAGCAGCAATCTTCCTCGTTTGAACTCTGATAGCTTTCACATAATAGCGTATCTTTGTCAACCAGCACTTACCCTGCGTGCTCCACTGGCCATCAGACATGACCCAAAACGAGGAAGGCCTGACTCTCTTATCAGTGCATCGGTTTTTTCCGTCATTCGAACTGACCTGGTGTCAGCCGCTCCTTCCCCGACGCCCTCATCAGCAGTCACAGTTGCCACAGAGATGCACGCTCAGATTTTGACCTTTATTCTCCACATGAGGACAAAGAAGAAACAAAGCTGGTGGTTTATCTGAACAGAAAATGACGGAAGACTCAGGAGAGGTAACGCTAAGTGGAAAATTCCACCATTTATTTTAATTCAGTTTTCAAGGTGGTTTTTTTTTCAAGAATTACATGCTCATTTTGGCTTAATAAATTGAAATCTTCCAAACAATGGCAGATATATTATTTTTGGTTTTTCCTTGATTGCTATATAATTTAACGCTTTGTGTTTTTGCTGGGAATTATAGCATTTACCTTTCTTGTGAAACAAATAATGAAATCACAACTTCGTCTTTGATGGTGCATGCCGGCCAGGTCACTCCAGTTGTATCCAACTGTTCCATGCTATGGACTGTAGCCCACCAGGCTCCTCTGTCCATGGAATTCTTCAGGCAAGAATATTGGGGTGGGTTTCTGAGCCCTCTTCTAGAGGATTTTCCCAACCCAGGGATCAAACCTGCATTTCATGCATTGGCGGGAGAATTCTTTACCACTGAGCCCCTGGGGAAAGCCAGTCTTTGATGGTAGGTTAATGATAGTAACTTTATTAGTATTTACATGGTATAAATGCCAAGAAATCATGTTAGCAAAATACGGAATTTGGTCTGAGAAACTTTTTTGGGGGGTCATGGAGGATGACAAATAAATGCTACCTCTGTTCTCCAAGGAGCAAGGCAGATGGAAGTCCAAATATCTCCGATGGCCTGTGTTTGTATACAAACGTGTTTCTTCATACCGAATTCTGGAGTTAGATCAGTTTCCTCACGAGTCGTAACTGTCTGGATTAAGGCAGCCTTCTGCACACACAGCGCAAACCAAAAGGTGGGAATCTGTGGCTGGGGCTGAACGGACTGCCTGCTCACTGTCAGCAGAGGCTTCCTGGAAGAACGCACGACCCGGAGGGAGGGGTTCATACCGGCTTTCTTGTGGACTCACCAGTCACGTGACGTCATTTAGGGGGTGGGGAACTGGGGGCCGTGGGTGCAGAGAGGCCAGCAGCGTTTCACTGATGAGGTTCCCTCTGCATCCAGGGGAGCATTCGGAGTGGCCAGCGAACTTCTCTCACCATAACTGCCTAAGCTTCTGCACCTTAATCCGTTGGGAGTGAAAGTGTTAGCCGTTCAGTCGTGTCTGACTCTGTGCGACCCCATGGACTGTAGCCCATCAGGCTCCTCTGTCCACGGGATTCTCCAGGCAAGAGTACCGGAGTGGTTGCCGTTCCCTTCTCCAGGGCATCTTCCTGACCCAGGGATTGAACCTGGGTCTTCTGCACTGCAGGCGGAGTCTTTGCCATCTGGGGCTTAACTGTTAAGTCTTTGGTCGGCCGGAGTTATAGTACCCCGTCAGCCGGAAACGGGAGCGGGCGTCTCAGGATGACCCTTCTCCTGAGGCTGCTCTGCGAATACTGGTTACTGCACCTTTGAGTACCCACTGGGACCACTTGTAGGCAATATAGATTTTACACTCAAACAGTTCTAGGACAAACCAATAGCCAATTAAATCACCTCCTCCAAGACTTCTCTGCATAGAAGGCTGAAGTTCATTTGTATGTTACTTCACATCCCAAATGTATCCAACCACATATCCAGAAGGGGTGATCAGAGGTTCTTCAAAGAGAGCAAATGAAAAATCATAAAATACAATCCTCTTCTTATTATCAGATTCCCAGGGTAAATGTAACTTGTCCACTGAATTCCCTTCCAGGCCGTATCCATTAACTCCTAGTGGGAAGCAGATGGCAGCTCATCCTGGGCAGTAGAGAAGGGTTTAATAAAAGAACTGTTGACCGCAGTGGAGACAAGGCATCTGAAGTGAAGAAGGAGGAACAGCGTCCTGGGGTTATCAGCAGTGGGTACTTGATACCACCCTGGGCCTGAAGGGACCCACGGAGCAGGGGAGCCTCAGATTCTGGAGAAAGGAGTTACCTGGAGAGGACCACCTTACACAGAGAGAGAACAGGAACTCACGGCGACCTGGGAAGAACAGAGGGGATAAACATGTGCCCTGAGTTCCCTCTTGTCCTGCCAGTGCTTCCCTGGGGGGCGAGTTCAGTGGAGAGTCAGAGGGCCAAGCGCCTGCGCCGCCTCTCGGGCAAGAAGTATACAGAGATCTGGAGAGCAGGCAGAAAAGAACCAGCTCATCAATTCAAGTTCAAGAAAAAGCGCGAAGGAAATAAAGTCCCAAATCAAATTCCGTTGCCCTTGTGTTGTAGAATGCCAGAGACATTTACGTGCAAAGTCCATTCTGTTTAACTCAGCGTTCTCCTCAGTCTCAGGGAGAGCCATTCCTCAGTCCTGGGCGGAGCTGCGTTTCTTTTAGGAGCTGCGGGCTGGACTCTTTCCTCCTGCAATGGGTTAGATCCTTCAGAGTCTCGGAAGTCATATTTGTTTAATGCCAAATGTTTGTTTTATGAGCTGCCCGTTGTTTTTTTTTTTTTTTTTTTTTAAAGAGGCCAAATGCACATCAGAAAGTGTTGGCTTTAGGCAGACACAACAGATTGTGAAATGAGCCAGTCCCTAGTTCCCAGTTATACAAGGCAAAGTAATATTTCCATAATGCAGAACCCAAGATCTAGTCTAAATAAGGGTTGTCTGTCAACGACTACAGCATTGATTCAAGGATATGTAAGTGAAGGAATGCAGAAAAAAATATTCTTTTTTTTTTCATTTTTGTTAATGTATTTAGTTTAAACTTTATTCCTCAGAAAATCTCTGAACATCAAAATATCTAAATTTTGAAGCTTTCCCAGAAGACAAAGTTGAATGTAGCATCGGAAGTATGAAAAATAAAGATTTTGACCTTAAAAAAAAGCCACAAGCGTACAAACTGCTGTATTTAAAATAGATAACCAGAAAGGACCTACTGTATAGCACATAGAACTCTCTTCAGTGTTATGTGGCAGCCTGGATGGGAGGGGATTGGAGGAGAATGGATACATGTATATGTATGGATGAGTCCCTTCTGTGTTCACCTGAAACTTTCACATTAATCGGCTCTATCCCAATTCAGGGCTTCCCAGGTGGGTCGGTGGTAAAGAATCTGCCTGCCATGTAGGAGACATGGGTTTCATCCCTGGGTCAGGAAGGTCCCTTGGAGGAGGAAATGGCCACCCACTCCAGTATTCTTGCCTGAAGATCCCGTGGACAGGAGAAGCTGGCGGACTGCATTTCATGGGGTCACAGAGTTGGACATGACTGAGCAACTGAGCATGACGTGATACCCCAATATAAAATAAAAACTTTTTTTTTTAAAGCTAGAGGTTTTTATCAATTAGGAAATAAGAAATGACTTAAGAAGGATTCTTCATTGCTTTATAAAACCCGACATTGCAAGCCACACGGCAGAGCAGTTCTCCTGGGTTTTCTTACTCTACTGCTCTACTCCCAGGTGCCCTTTCCCAATAAAATCTCTTGCTTTGTCAGCACATGTGTCTCCTCGGACAATTCATTTCCGAGTGTTAGACAAGAGCCCAGTTTTGGGCCCTGGAAAGGGTCCACCTTCCTGCAACAAATGTCGACTCTGGCGGGGACTCTTCTTCCCTGAGACTGACATCCTGACCACTCAGGGTACTCAGGGACCAGCCTGCCTGCCAATGAACCAGACCCAGCGGCTGCAACTGGGACCCTTTTGTCCCTGGTCTCCTCCTGATGCGGACAACTGGCCAGAGTGCCCCGACCGGTAAGGAGCAAGAGACTTTATTGACCTCTCTCCCCTTCCCTCTCTCTTTCCTCTCCTTAACCCTTCCTATCCTTCCCTGTTTTTCTAGTCCCCCGGTCCTGGACGCAGGAATCAGGTCGAAGGGCCCTCAATCCGAGCTGAGGATTGGAGACTGATCACCTCCTCTTGGCAGAGAACTCGAATTCTGGTTCTGATTTCTGGTAGGGCCGAGTTCCAGTCCTCCCTTCTCTGGAGGCCCAGGGAAAAGTCCCGAAAGGCCTGGGTATCTGTACGTGGCAGGAGACATCTGTAAGCCCACTGCTTTCACCTCCCCTCTCCCGCCTCCTCCCTCCTTCTTCTTTCAACCTGGCTTCCTTTTCTCCCTTGAAATCTTTGATGTTAGCACTTGGATCTGAAGTTCTGTGTCTCTATAGGAGGTTTTCTGAGAGACTGTATTCTCATATTTAAGGGCTTCCCTGGTGGTGCAGAGGTTAAAGCATCTGCCTGCAATGTGGGAGACCTGGGTTTGATCCCTGGGTCAGGAAGATCCCCTGGAGAAGGAAATGGCAACCCACTCCAGTATTCTTGTCTGGGGAATCCCATGGACGGAGGAGCTTGGTGGGCTACAGTCCACAGGTCGCAAAGAGTTGGACACGACTGAGTGACTTCACTCTTGCTTTCAGAGGTTTTTATCAATTAGGAAATAAGAAATGACTTAAGAAGGATTCTTCATTGGTAGATGTTCCAAATGATAATTTTCTGATATTATGACTCTTGTACTGGTTTTTCTTTGATAACTATTTTCTCTAAACTCCTACAGGTTTTATCTCATCCAAAATATAAATTAGCCATATGTTTCTTAACTGCCTATCACAGAAAATATTCTTGATCTAGCTTTGCTGTAAAGCCAGGCTTGATAGTTGGTCCAGAAGTCGTAAACGCAAATGGGAGAAATAAGTAAGAGTTTAATTTTTCCTTTAGTGTATATGGAGCAAAAGCCACTTCTGTGGACCATGTCCTCTTCCAGATCTTGCATTTGAGACATGGCTGCTGCTTTTCAAAGTTCAGAAACTTTTAATGGTGGACAGAAATTTTCAGACAGAAAATNGAGTTCCTTGGACTGCAAGGAGATCCAACCAGTCCATCCTAAAGGAAATCAGTCCTGAATGTTCATTGGAAGGACTGATGCTGAAGCTGAAACTCCAATACTTTGGCCACCTGATGTGAAGAACTGACTCATTGGAAAAGACCCTGATGCTGGGAAAGATTGAAGGCAGGAGAAGGGGATGACAGAGGATGAGATGGTTGGATGGCATCACTGACATAATGGACATGAGTTTGAGCAAGCTCTGGGAGTTGGTGAAGGACAGGGAAGCCTGGCGTGCTGCAGTCCATGGGGTCGCAAAGAGTCGGGCATGACTGAGTGACTGAACTAGCTGACTGACTGGCCTGTTGGTAGTATCTACTACTTTATTATGTCGTTTGATGCTTCATAAATATGTTTTGTATCCTCAGCTTGACTGTTTCTTGAGAGCAGGTATTTCCGTTGCCTGGCAAAGTTCCTGACACTGAGCTAATGTTGGATGAAAGTTTATGGTTGATGAGTGCGGGGTGATACAGTAATGCAGAACACTCCTCATTCGTGAAATACCCCTTCCTTCCTCAAACATTGTTTTTTCTGTGTTGTTCTCTTTCAGTCTCTTAAGTTGTGTGTGACTCTTTGAGACCCCCATGGACTGCAGCACGCCAGGCTCCCCTGTTCTTCACTGTCTCCCAGGGTTTGCTCACATTCATGTCCATTGAGTTGGCAATACAGTATAACCTCGTCCTCTGCTGCCTCCGTCTCCTTTTACCTTCACTCTTCCCCAGCATCAGGGTCTTTTCCAATGAGTCATCTTTCCTTGCAAGACGTAGTTTGCGTGTAGAACAACTTCCCATGGATCTCTGGGTTCTCCTGGCAGAGCCGTGTCCTCTCTTGGTGTACCCAGAGCATTCTCCTTCTGGTCCGCGCTGCTTGCGTTGTGACTTACTGTCCCTCCTGGGACAAGTCAGTCTTGTGTTCTTGGTATCAAGCGCGGACTGGCTCAAACCTTGCTGAAAAAAGGGTTTGTTCAGGAAGTGAAATCCACCACTGGAGAGACATGTTGCAAAATCACCAGTGCCACTGCTGGGCTCACGGGGACTCGTGTTGGGAAATTTCCCAGCAGCCTTGTCTTTTTCTCAGCAGGGCTGTCGATGACCCTCCAGTGGCCTGCTCTGGCAGCTCTTCGATTGTTTACCCCAGAAGTATTCCTCCCAAGCAGCAATCTTCCTCGTTTGAACTCTGATAGCTTTCACATAATAGCGTATCTTTGTCAACCAGCACTTACCCTGCGTGCTCCACTGGCCATCAGACATGACCCAAAACGAGGAAGGCCTGACTCTCTTATCAGTGCATCGGTTTTTTCCGTCATTCGAACTGACCTGGTGTCAGCCGCTCCTTCCCCGACGCCCTCATCAGCAGTCACAGTTGCCACAGAGATGCACGCTCAGATTTTGACCTTTATTCTCCACATGAGGACAAAGAAGAAGAAACAAAGCTGGTGGTTTATCTGAACAGAAAATGACGGAAGACTCAGGAGAGGTAACACTAAGTGGAAAATTCCACCATTTATTTTAATTCAGTTTTCAAGGTGGTTTTTTTTTCAAGAATTACATGCTCATTTTGGCTTAATAAATTGAAATCTTCCAAACAATGGCAGATATATTATTTTTGGTTTTTCCTTGATTGCTATATAATTTAACGCTTTGTGTTTTTGCTGGGAATTATAGCATTTACCTTTCTTGTGAAACAAATAATGAAATCACAACTTCGTCTTTGATGGTGCATGCCGGCCAGGTCACTCCAGTTGTATCCAACTGTTCCATGCTATGGACTGTAGCCCACCAGGCTCCTCTGTCCATGGAATTCTTCAGGCAAGAATATTGGGGTGGGTTTCTGAGCCCTCTTCTAGAGGATTTTCCCAACCCAGGGATCAAACCTGCATTTCATGCATTGGCGGGAGAATTCTTTACCACTGAGCCCCTGGGGAAAGCCAGTCTTTGATGGTAGGTTAATGATAGTAACTTTATTAGTATTTACATGGTATAAATGCCAAGAAATCATGTTAGCAAAATACGGAATTTGGTCTGAGAAACTTTTTTGGGGGGTCATGGAGGATGACAAATAAATGCTACCTCTGTTCTCCAAGGAGCAAGGCAGATGGAAGTCCAAATATCTCCGATGGCCTGTGTTTGTATACAAACGTGTTTCTTCATACCGAATTCTGGAGTTAGATCAGTTTCCTCACGAGTCGTAACTGTCTGGATTAAGGCAGCCTTCTGCACACACAGCGCAAACCAAAAGGTGGGAATCTGTGGCTGGGGCTGAACGGACTGCCTGCTCACTGTCAGCAGAGGCTTCCTGGAAGAACGCACGACCCGGAGGGAGGGGTTCATACCGGCTTTCTTGTGGACTCACCAGTCACGTGACGTCATTTAGGGGGTGGGGAACTGGGGGCCGTGGGTGCAGAGAGGCCAGCAGCGTTTCACTGATGAGGTTCCCTCTGCATCCAGGGGAGCATTCGGAGTGGCCAGCGAACTTCTCTCACCATAACTGCCTAAGCTTCTGCACCTTAATCCGTTGGGAGTGAAAGTGTTAGCCGTTCAGTCGTGTCTGACTCTGTGCGACCCCATGGACTGTAGCCCATCAGGCTCCTCTGTCCACGGGATTCTCCAGGCAAGAGTACCGGAGTGGTTGCCGTTCCCTTCTCCAGGGCATCTTCCTGACCCAGGGATTGAACCTGGGTCTTCTGCACTGCAGGCGGAGTCTTTGCCATCTGGGGCTTAACTGTTAAGTCTTTGGTCGGCCGGAGTTATAGTACCCCGTCAGCCGGAAACGGGAGCGGGCGTCTCAGGATGACCCTTCTCCTGAGGCTGCTCTGCGAATACTGGTTACTGCACCTTTGAGTACCCACTGGGACCACTTGTAGGCAATATAGATTTTACACTCAAACAGTTCTAGGACAAACCAATAGCCAATTAAATCACCTCCTCCAAGACTTCTCTGCATAGAAGGCTGAAGTTCATTTGTATGTTACTTCACATCCCAAATGTATCCAACCACATATCCAGAAGGGGTGATCAGAGGTTCTTCAAAGAGAGCAAATGAAAAATCATAAAATACAATCCTCTTCTTATTATCAGATTCCCAGGGTAAATGTAACTTGTCCACTGAATTCCCTTCCAGGCCGTATCCATTAACTCCTAGTGGGAAGCAGATGGCAGCTCATCCTGGGCAGTAGAGAAGGGTTTAATAAAAGAACTGTTGACCGCAGTGGAGACAAGGCATCTGAAGTGAAGAAGGAGGAACAGCGTCCTGGGGTTATCAGCAGTGGGTACTTGATACCACCCTGGGCCTGAAGGGACCCACGGAGCAGGGGAGCCTCAGATTCTGGAGAAAGGAGTTACCTGGAGAGGACCACCTTACACAGAGAGAGAACAGGAACTCACGGCGACCTGGGAAGAACAGAGGGGATAAACATGTGCCCTGAGTTCCCTCTTGTCCTGCCAGTGCTTCCCTGGGGGGCGAGTTCAGTGGAGAGTCAGAGGGCCAAGCGCCTGCGCCGCCTCTCGGGCAAGAAGTATACAGAGATCTGGAGAGCAGGCAGAAAAGAACCAGCTCATCAATTCAAGTTCAAGAAAAAGCGCGAAGGAAATAAAGTCCCAAATCAAATTCCGTTGCCCTTGTGTTGTAGAATGCCAGAGACATTTACGTGCAAAGTCCATTCTGTTTAACTCAGCGTTCTCCTCAGTCTCAGGGAGAGCCATTCCTCAGTCCTGGGCGGAGCTGCGTTTCTTTTAGGAGCTGCGGGCTGGACTCTTTCCTCCTGCAATGGGTTAGATCCTTCAGAGTCTCGGAAGTCATATTTGTTTAATGCCAAATGTTTGTTTTATGAGCTGCCCGTTGTTTTTTTTTTTTTTTTTTTTTAAAGAGGCCAAATGCACATCAGAAAGTGTTGGCTTTAGGCAGACACAACAGATTGTGAAATGAGCCAGTCCCTAGTTCCCAGTTATACAAGGCAAAGTAATATTTCCATAATGCAGAACCCAAGATCTAGTCTAAATAAGGGTTGTCTGTCAACGACTACAGCATTGATTCAAGGATATGTAAGTGAAGGAATGCAGAAAAAAATATTCTTTTTTTTTTCATTTTTGTTAATGTATTTAGTTTAAACTTTATTCCTCAGAAAATCTCTGAACATCAAAATATCTAAATTTTGAAGCTTTCCCAGAAGACAAAGTTGAATGTAGCATCGGAAGTATGAAAAATAAAGATTTTGACCTTAAAAAAAAGCCACAAGCGTACAAACTGCTGTATTTAAAATAGATAACCAGAAAGGACCTACTGTATAGCACATAGAACTCTCTTCAGTGTTATGTGGCAGCCTGGATGGGAGGGGATTGGAGGAGAATGGATACATGTATATGTATGGATGAGTCCCTTCTGTGTTCACCTGAAACTTTCACATTAATCGGCTATATCCCAATTCAGGGCTTCCCAGGTGGGTCGGTGGTAAAGAATCTGCCTGCCATGTAGGAGACATGGGTTTCATCCCTGGGTCAGGAAGGTCCCTTGGAGGAGGAAATGGCCACCCACTCCAGTATTCTTGCCTGAAGATCCCGTGGACAGGAGAAGCTGGCGGACTGCATTTCATGGGGTCACAGAGTTGGACATGACTGAGCAACTGAGCATGACGTGATACCCCAATATAAAATAAAAACTTTTTTTTTTAAAGCTAGAGGTTTTTATCAATTAGGAAATAAGAAATGACTTAAGAAGGATTCTTCATTGCTTTATAAAACCCGACATTGCAAGCCACACGGCAGAGCAGTTCTCCTGGGTTTTCTTACTCTACTGCTCTACTCCCAGGTGCCCTTTCCCAATAAAATCTCTTGCTTTGTCAGCACATGTGTCTCCTCGGACAATTCATTTCCGAGTGTTAGACAAGAGCCCAGTTTTGGGCCCTGGAAAGGGTCCACCTTCCTGCAACAAATGTCGACTCTGGCGGGGACTCTTCTTCCCTGAGACTGACATCCTGACCACTCAGGGTACTCAGGGACCAGCCTGCCTGCCAATGAACCAGACCCAGCGGCTGCAACTGGGACCCTTTTGTCCCTGGTCTCCTCCTGATGCGGACAACTGGCCAGAGTGCCCCGACCGGTAAGGAACAAGAGACTTTATTGACCTCTCTCCCCTTCCCTCTCTCTTTCCTCTCCTTAACCCTTCCTATCCTTCCCTGTTTTTCTAGTCCCCCGGTCCTGGATGCAGGAATCAGGTCGAAGGGCCCTCAATCCGAGCTGAGGATTGGAGACTGATCACCTCCTCTTGGCAGAGAACTCGAATTCTGGTTCTGATTTCTGGTAGGGCCGAGTTCCAGTCCTCCCTTCTCTGGAGGCCCAGGGAAAAGTCCCGAAAGGCCTGGGTATCTGTACGTGGCAGGAGACATCTGTAAGCCCACCGCTTTCACCTCCCCTCTCCCGCCTCCTCCCTCCTTCTTCTTTCAACCTGGCTTCCTTTTCTCCCTTGAAATCTTTGATGTTAGCACTTGGATCTGAAGTTCTGTGTCTCTATAGGAGGTTTTCTGAGAGACTGTATTCTCATATTTAAGGGCTTCCCTGGTGGTGCAGAGGTTAAAGCATCTGCCTGCAATGTGGGAGACCTGGGTTTGATCCCTGGGTGGGGAAGATCCCCTGGAGAAGGAAATGGCAACCCACTCCAGTATTCTTGTCTGGGGAATCCCATGGACGGAGGAGCTTGGTGGGCTACAGTCCACAGGTCGCAAAGAGTTGGACACGACTGAGTGACTTCACTCTTGCTTTCAGAGGTTTTTATCAATTAGGAAATAAGAAATGACTTAAGAATGATTCTTCATTGGTAGATGTTCCAAATGATAATTTTCTGATATTATGACTCTTGTACTGGTTTTTCTTTGATAACTATTTTCTCTAAACTCCTACAGGTTTTATCTCATCCAAAATATAAATTAGCCATATGTTTCTTAACTGCCTATCACAGAAAATATTCTTGATCTAGCTTTGCTGTAAAGCCAGGCTTGATAGTTGGTCCAGAAGTCGTAAACGCAAATGGGAGAAATAAGTAAGAGTTTAATTTTTCCTTTAGTGTATATGGAGCAAAAGCCACTTCTGTGGACCATGTCCTCTTCCAGATCTTGCATTTGAGACATGGCTGCTGCTTTTCAAAGTTCAGAAACTTTTAATGGTGGACAGAAATTTTCAGACAGAAAATCTCAGGGAGTCTCTCATTTCCATCCCATAGTCAAAGCCTCTTGTTTTTGCCTGTCTTCTTTGTACTGTTTATCTGTGCCTGACATTTAAAATCTAAACCTGGAAACTCACTAGTGTAGTGCAGCATAGGCAAAACTCGGGTTAGCCTGAGCTAAATCCTTTCAGCACAAGAGAGGCAAATGTTCTGTCTCCTGTCCAATTTTAGGGCCTCTGTGTAAAAAGACTGCTTCTTGCAGCTGAGCTTTGTCTCAGCCACGAGGAAGCCATACCTGTGTGGTCTAAGGAGCCCTCCTCATGAGCCTGTTGTAGCCCTCCTGAGTCAGCTGTAGATCTTCCTTAGATGAAGCCGCAACCCCACCTTTGTTACGGCCATCATCGTGTTAGTCCTGGGGCAGATGTCACTGCCCTCCCAAAGAAAGCGCCTCTGTAAGCTGTGATCAATGGCAAACGAAAAAATGCTATTGTGCTTAAAGTTCGCAGTCTCAGGCCAGGGCAGGAACAGCAAAACAAAACAACAAATGGATAATTGTAGTAGATTTCAAAGATGGGCTCGATAAAGGATAAAAATGGTATGGACTTAACAGAAGCAGAGGATGTTAAGAAGAGGTGGCAAGAATACACAGAAGAACTGTACAGAAAAGATCTTCACGACACAGATAATCATGAGGATATGATCACAAATCTAGAGCCAGACATCTTGGAATGTGAAGTCAAGTGGGCCTTAGAAAGCATCACTAAGAACAAAGCTAGTGGAGGTGATGGAATTCCAGTTGAGCTGTTTCAAATCCTGGAAGATGATGTTGTGAAAGTGCTGCACTCAATATGCCAAAAACTTTGGAAAACTCAGCAGTGGCCGCAGGACTGGAAAAGGTCAGTTTTCATTCCAATTCCAAAGAAAGGCAATGCCAAAGAATGCTCAAACTACCGCACAATTGCACTCATCTCACA
>SJYX01024564.1:172417-195116 GCA_006410675.1 Oreotragus oreotragus
CTGTGAAGAAAGCTGAGCGCCGAAGAATCGATGCTTTTGAACTGTGGTGTTGGAGAAGACTCTTGAGAATCCCTTGGACTGCAAGGAGATCCAACCAGTCCATTCTGAAGGAGATCAACCCTGGGATTTCTTTGGAAGGAATGATGCTAAAGCTGAAACTCCAGTACTTTGGCCACCTCATGCGAAGAGTGGACTCATTGGGAAAGACTCTGATGCTAGGAGGGATTGGGGGCAGGAGGAGAAGGGGACGGCCGAGGATGAGATGGCTAGATGGCATCACGGACTCGATGGACGTGAGTCTGAGTGAACTCCGGGAGATGGTGATGGACAGGGAGGCCTGGCGTGCTGCAATTCATGGGGTCGCAAAGAGTCGGACACGACTGAGCGACTGAACTGAACTGAACTGAACTGAATTTCTACACATGGTCAAAGTAAACAAACAAACAAAAAAGCCTGAAGTCATGGGTCATAGCTTACCCGAGAAGCCTTCATCACTCTTGGTGTATGTCAGTCCCCAAAGATTCATCCTCCTTTCTGTTACAAAGATATTTCCTCCCTGAAAAATAAACACAGGACTCCTGGCCCTCCACAGGGTAGATCTTATGTGCTGACCTGGAGCAGTAAAGTGTCTAACAGTTTGTGGGGAGTCTGGTTCCCAGGAAGAGGAGGGGGAAGGTGCGAGACGGCGCGGCTCAGTCCCTCCGGGCTGAGCGGGGGTGCGGCGCCTGCGGGAGCCTGACTGGCCGGCTGCCCGCTTCCCGCCCCTCCCGGAGCCAGCTCGCTGCCCCTGGGGCTGCGCCCCCCGCTGACTGAGCAGGGCTTGCGGACTCGTGCCGCGCCTTCCTCAAGCTTTTTCGCGGGCAGCCTCCTTGTGAGGGCCCCTTGGCCTTGCCCAGCCTCTCGGAATGGCACTGTGGCTGAGAGTTTTACTGAGGCTGCTCAGCAGCTGTCAGACCCGCACTGCACTGTGAAGGCTCTCTCTGCCTTCCCTGTCTCCTCTCCCCTCACCCTTAACGGGCGCTTCCTCCGGTAACCTCTTGCATGTCTCATCCTATCTTGCATAAACTTCCCGGAGGACTTGAACTAACATTTTAATAGTTTCCACAGTCAGTGACTTGTTAGGTAATTCAGCCCATCTCCCCTAGACTGAGTGAGGGGGAGGAGAAAGGTAAGTGTGAAGCTGAACAAGTATCCCTTTGCATGGACTATGACATCAGAATTGGAAAATAAGCTGCACGCCCTGTGGTTTCATTACAAGAAGTAAGGGAAGCTAAAGGTTATCCTGTCTTCTAACTTGGATCTATATCAAACCATGTCTTAATGGTGTTTCCAGGAGCAGAATATTATACAGGCCCTCTGTCGGCCTCATACGGCTTTTCACTGTGATGAGAAAATAGAGTTGATTGATTTACTAGTGGAATGAAAATTAAACCAATCAATTATTTAGTTTTCAAATTTTGAGTGCTTGCGGTTGTGTCTTACAAACGCTAAGGTCTCCTGACTCTTTTAGCGCATTTCAGTTTGGTTAAAGTTGCCAGGCGTCCATTCAGCTGCTCAGCCGAGGAATTTCGCTTCAGGTCCACAGTTAATCAGTTGCCAAGGGCTTCAGAAGGTACTCTTCAAAGGTATCCAGAAGCTGCTCCCTCCTTTCTATTCTTTCTGATAATGTTCTTGTCATCAAATTTGACCTGTTTAAATAACCTTCTTATTATCTGTTTTTAGTCTCTCCATTATTCCAATCGATTCTTTTTTCTAATCTATAAAGCAAATTTTACTAGTTTTCCGCTTAGAAATTGCTTTCCATTACCTGGGAGATGAGGTTAAACTCTTTATCATGATGCAAAATATTCTTCATAGTCTGAGCCCAGCTCTACTTTTGAGAATCATGCCAGGGAAGTGTCCGTCCTTCATGTCCCCTGCTCACACAATACCATTGGATGTGCCTTATTATTTGTCAACTGTTACACTTTTTTGTGTGCAATTGTGCATGTTTTTCCTTAGGCCTTGAGCTTTATTTCTTTCCTTTAATCTGATGACTTCCTCCATATGCCTTGAAGCCTGGCTCAAAATCACCTCTTCTAAAAAATACCTCAAAGGATTCCCAGGCAGAATTAATAATCTCTAATATTCACCCTTAAAATATTGTATATAGAGATCTACAATGGTACTTTTCAATCATATTTTAATTTTCCCCCCCTTTGTCCTTTTAGACTGAAAATTTATGTTTTTCCTTAGGCCTTGAGCTTTATTTCTTTCCTTTAATCTGATGACTTCCTCCATATGCCTTGAAGCCTGGCTCAAAATCACCTCTTCTAAAAAATACCTCAAAGGATTCCCAGGCAGAATTAATAATCTCTAATATTCACCCTTAAAATATTGTATATAGAGATCTACAATGGTACTTTTCAATCATATTTTAATTTCCCCCCCCTTTGTCCTTTTAGACTGAAAATTCCAATCAGGGTGGGCAATTCTGCTTGGCACACAATAAATATTACTGAATTTAAGTAGAAATTTCAAGATATTATAGAAGAAGGATCTAGGAATAATCAGCATTAAAATGTATTTCTCCTTTAATAAATATATTTCTGTTCAATAAATAGTAAA
The DNA here is from genome assembly GCA_006410675.1 of Oreotragus oreotragus. NCBI lineage: Eukaryota > Metazoa > Chordata > Mammalia > Artiodactyla > Bovidae > Oreotragus > Oreotragus oreotragus. The sequence continues at coordinate 175,025 of SJYX01024564.1, forward strand.
AATTCTAAATAATATATAATAAATAATATAAATTGCAGTAGCAGAGCCTTGCTACAACCTACTTTTCAATGTTATTAAATTTTAAAGATTTTCGGTCTTCTTCCAAAGGACCGTATGTAACAAACAAAATTACTTAAATTATATTATTGCACCTGAGTGTCTCTTACATATTTCACTCCAAAGAAAAGTTTTAGCTTACGGTATAGTGAAGCCATATGTCCCAAACTGACTGAATATTGTATACACATTATTTCTTTTTGTTGTCTTTTTTCTTCTTGTTTTATTATCAACAAACAATAGCAAAAGTAGCTACATCTTACTTAGCAAAAATAACCTAATGCAGTTGAGTGTACTTGTCAATATTAGACTAAATTACTAGAGCAAATACTAAAAATGTATATGGAAGTGATAAACCATAGGCATATACATTAATAACATAAGCAACATTAATGAAACATTCATGCTGAGTACAGATTCACTTTAGCAGCCTCTTAGTGTTCTTACTGAACGATAGGAGAAGACGTATGACCTCTCTGGGTCTCAGTTTCCTTAGTTATAAAATAAAAGGGTTAGTCTAGGCTCATTCATTTATTCCGAATGCTAATGTGCCAGATGCTAGTGTTGGAAATACAGAGATAAGCAAGATAGAGTGCCGGTCTTCTACTGATTTAAAAGGCTTATGTGAATTTAAAATGCTTTCTCCTTTAGAGTTTCATAGATGTGGCATAATGGTTAATTATAGACAGATAATGAAATATCCATATTTTATTTTTTATTCAGAAGCATATTTTACTGATGTTCATATGATTAAAAGTTCTCATTAGAAGACAAGTCTTAATGGTTAAATAGTGATAAACATATTGTCGCTATTTTATAGTAATTGGCCCTTGTTTTAATTTTTTTTTTGGCCCTTGCCTTTAAACAACAAAAAATTGGTTAATGTATTGATCACACATAGACTAGGGTTTAGTCAGACATATGTATTTTATTTGATTTTTTTCTTCTTTTTTTTTAATTTTTATTTTTACTTTATTTTGCTTTACAATACTGTATTGGTTTTGCCATACATTGACATAAATCAGCCACGGGTGTACATGAGTTCCCAATCCTGAACCCCCCTCCCACCTCCCACCCCATATCATCTTTCTGGATCATCCCCGTGCACCAGCCCCAAGCATCCTGTATCCTGTATCGAACATAGACTGGTGATTCTTTTCTTACATGATAGTATACATGTTTCAATGCCATTCTTCCAAATCATCCCACCATCTCCCTCTCCCACAGAGTCCAAAAGTCCGTTCTAAACATCTGTGTCTCTTTTGCTGTTTCGCATACAGGGTTATCATTACCATCTTTCTAAATTCCATGTATATGTGTTAGTATACTGTATTGGTGTTTTTCTTTCTGGCTTACTTCACTCTGTATAATAGGCTCCAGTTTCATCCACCTCATTAGAACTGATTCAAATGTATTCTTTTTAATGGCTGAGTAATACTCCATTGTGTATATGTACCACAACTTTCTTATCCATTCATCTGCTGATGGACATCTAGGTTGTTTCCATGTCCTGGCTATTATAAACAGTGCTGCGATGAACAACAAAGGAAACTATAAGCAAGGTGAAAAGACAGCCTTCTGAATGGGAGAAAATAATAGCAAATGAAGCAACTGACAAACAACTAATCTCAAAATTATACAAGCAATTTATGCAGCTCAATTCCAGAAAAATAAACAACCCNATAAACAAATGGGATCTAATTAAAATTAAAAGCTTCTGCACAACAAAGGAAACTATAAGCAAGGTGAAAAGACAGCCTTCTGAATGGGAGAAAATAATAGCAAATGAAGCAACTGACAAACAACTAATCTCAAAAATATACAAGCAACTCCTGCAGCTCAATTCCAGAAAAATAAACGACCCAATCAAAAAATGGGCCAAAGAACTAAATAGACATTTCTCCAAAGAAGACATACAGATGGCTAACAAACACATGAAAAAAATGCTCAACATCACTCATTATCAGAGAAATGCAAATCAAAACCACAATGAGGTACCATTTCACACCAGTCAGAATGGCTGTGATCCAAAAGTCTGCAAGCAATAAATGCTGGAGAGGGTGTGGAGAAAAGGGAACCCTCTTACACTGTTGGTGGGAATGCAAACTAGTACAGCCACTATGGAGAACAGTGTGGAGATTCCTTAAAAAACTGCAAATAGACCTGCCTTATGACCCAGCAATCCCACTGCTGGGCATACACACTGAGGAAACCAGAATTGAAAGAGACACGTGTACCTCAGTGTTCATCGCAGACATATGTATTTTAAATCCAAGAGTCCGTTAGAGAGATTTCACTCCATGCACTGACTTAAATTCCAGATTAGCATTATTGTCTGTAGCCTTACATATGACTTGGGGATGGAAAATTTTTCTGTTGCTTGTTAGTGCTGTACAGAGGGGACAAATGATTCACAAGTATAAATTATCTTGCCCGTTTAAAAAATGGGCAACAATGATGGATAAGGAGGACAAAAATAAGCAAATATTCACTGTTTTAGTAAATTTGCGCCGTGGAAGTTTTGGGAATTACCAGAATGACATAAAGACACTAGGAAGATGCTCTATGAATCCATATTGTAAATGATTTTCATTTTACCTGCTAATTATGTATTTATTAATATCATGGGAGAGGTCTTCACTTTTACACTCTGATCATATCCAAAGGATATGAAATCCACATCCAAAGGAATCAGAAAACCTGCCACTGTACTTTTAAAAAGATGATCCCAATATGTTGCACTCAGATTATGTCTCTTGAGTGAAACAACTCAGTGGTAAAACAAGTCCCTTTCTGCTCACTTTTCCATTTAAAGATTAGAAAACGGTAATATTCCATGTTGTAACAGGAATGATATTTTCATGATATTAAGCCAAAATGGACTTTTCCCCTAGTAGTTTTATGACTTTCATATGAAAAGCCATGCCTGGGATGTTCAGATTATATGATCTTTTAGTGTAGAGAAGACCCCTTTTCTATTACTGAGGCTGGGAACTGAGGTTTCATGTCTCCTGGGAAGGAGTTATCTATCAATAGATAAAATGAAGAAGTGTTTGCTTGGGAAAAATATATGTAGGATACTCTCCTTTTCTGAACATGTGGATTTAGGAAGAGAAAAGAGAGAGAGAGAGAGAGATGTGGTCAAGAGGTTAGGTTTTCATGCCCTCGTTTTTCTCCTCTTGGAAGTGGAGCCCAGTGTCTGTGGTAGAAACGTGCATGCGTGTGTGGAAGAATCTGGCCACGTCAGAGGGCCAAGTAGAAGTGAGCTCAGGGGAGACTGCAAAATTCAGAGAAAATCTCAAGGGTGAAAGCACGGGTATGGTGAAGGGGTGACGCAGGCGGCCTTCTCAGTTCCCGGGCATGCACGGAGTGTGAGGAAGTTAAGAAAGTTCTTTATCCTCTAGAGAGGAGATGTGGAGGGACTGGTCATGTCAGTGGTCCATCAGAGGCCCAGAGTTGAGACGAAGACCTGAGTGTCCGGATGTAAAGGACCTCAGGCCTGTATACAGGCAAGGCAGTCTGGTATTCCCATCTCTTTTAAGAATTTTCCACGTTTTTTTGTGATCTACACAAAGGCTTTAGTGTAGTCAATAAAGCAGAAGTAGATGTCTTCCTGGAGTAGTTGTTTTTCTATGATCCAATGGATGTTGGCTCTTTGATTTCTGGATCCTCTGCCTTTTCTAAATCCAGCTTGTACATCTGGAAGTTCTCAGTTCACATAGTGTTGAAGCCTAGCTTGAAGGATTTTGAACATTACGTTGTTAGCATGTGAAATGAATGCAGTTGTATGGTACTTTGAACATTCCTTGGTATTGCCTTTCTTTGAGATTGAAATGAAAACTGAACTTTCCCAGTCCTGTGGCCATTGCTTAGTTTTCCAAATTTGCTTGCATACTGAGTGCAGCACTTTCACAGCATCGTTTTTTAGGATCTGAAATAGCTCAGCTGAAATTCCATCACCTCTACTAGATTTGTTTGTTGTGATGCTTCCTAAGGCCCACTTGACTTCACATTCCAGGATGTCTGACTGTAGGTTAATGACCACACTGTCATGGTTATCCAAGTCATTAATATCTTTTTTATACAGTTTCTTTGTGTATTCTTGTCACCTTTTCTTGACCTCTACTGCTTCTGCTAGGTCCTTGCTGTTTCTGTCTTTTATTGTGCCTATCTTTGCTAGAAAAGTTCCCTTGGTATCTCTAGTTTTCTTAAAGTGATCTCTAGCCTTTCCCATTCTATTGTTTTCCTCTATTTCTTCACCTTGTTTGTTTAATAAGGCTTTCTATCTTTGGAACTCTGCATTCAGCTGGGTATGTCTTTCCTTTTCTCCTTTGCCTTTCCCTTCTCTTCTTTTCTCAGCTATTTGTAAGGCCTCCTCAGTTAACCATTTGCCTTCCTGTATTTCTTTTTCTTGAGGATGGCTTTAGTCACCACCTCCTGTACATGAGCCTCCATCCACAGTTCTTCAGACACTCTGTCTACCAGATCTAATCCCTTGAATCTATTTGTCACCTCTACTTATAATCGTAAGGGATTTGATTTAGGTCATACCTTAATGGTCTAGTGGTTTCCCTTACTTTCTTCAATTTAAGCCTGAATTTTGCAATAGGAGTTCATTATTTGAGCCATAGTCAGCTCTAGGTCTTGTTTTTGCTGACTTTATAGAGCTTCTCCATCTTCATTTGCAAAGAATATATAATCAGTTTGATTTCATTATTGATGGTCCAGTGTCATCTCTTGTGTTGTTGGAAGAGGGTGTTTGCTATGACCCGTGTGTTCTCTTGGCAAAACCCTGTTAGCCTTTGCCCTGTTTCATATTGTATTCCAAGGCCAAACTTGCCTGTTATCCCAGATATCTCTTGACTTCCTACTTTTGAATTCCAATTCCCTATGATGAAAAGATATCTTTTTTTGGTGTTAGTTTTAGAAGGTGTTGTAGATCTTCATAGAACCGTTCAGTATCAGCTTTTTTGGCATTAGTTGTTGGGGCATAGACTTGGATTACTGTGATACTGCATGGTTTGCCTTGGAAAGGAGCTGAGATCATCCTTTTGTTTTTGAGACTGCACCCAAGTATTGCATTTCGAACTTTTTTGTTGACTTTGAGGACTACACCATTTCTTCTAAGGGATTCTTGCCCACAGTAGTAGATATAATGGCCATGAGTTAAATTCCCCTCTTCTCATCCATTTTAGTTCACTGATTCCTAAAATATTGACGTTTACTCTTGCCACCTCCTGCTGGACCACATCCAATTTACCTTGATTCATGGACCTAACATTCCAGGTTTCTATGCAATATTGTTTACAGCATCAGGCTTCACTTTCATCAGACACAGCCACAACTGAGTGTCCTTTCCGCTTTGGCCCAGCCTCTTCATTCTGTCTGGAGGCATTTCTCCGCTCTTCCCCAGTAGCATATTGGACCCCTACTGACTTGCGGGGCTCAGCTTTTGGTGTCCTATCTTTTCTGTCTTTTCATACTGTTAATGGGATTCTTGAAGCAGAATCCCGGAGTGGTTTGCCGTTGCCTACTCCAGTGGACCGCATTTGGTCAGAGCTCTCTCCGCCATGGCCCGTCCATCTGGGGTGGCCCTGCATGGCATGGCTCGCAGCTTCGTTGTGTCACGGAAGGCTGTGGTCCACGTGATCGTTGCGGTTAGCTCTCTGTGACTGTGTTTCCACGCTGGAGTCTGTGGGACTGTAGTTCTTGCTGCTTCCGTCTGAGATCCCACACAGGCGTGATGTCACATGGCATCTATCTCTCTCTTTGTGACTTACTATACTCACTCTAATAACCTGTAGGTCCATCCATGTTGCCAGAAGTGGCATTATTTCATTCTTTCTTTATGGCTGAGCAGTACTCTTGCCTGGAAAATCCCATAGACGCAGGAGCCTGGTGGGCTGCAGTCCATGGGGTCGTGAAGAGTCAGACACGACTGAGCGACTTCACTTTCACTTTTCACTTTCATGCGTTGGAGAAGGAAATGGCAACCCACTCCAGTGTTCTTGCCTGGAGAATCCCAGGGACGGGGGAGCCTGATGGGCTGCCGTCTATGGGGCTGCACAGGGTTGCACATGACTGAAACGACGTAGCAGCAGCGGCAGTGTTCCATTACACACCCATTTTCTTCATCCATTCACCTGTCAGTGGATGTTATTTTCCTTTCATGTCCTGGCTATGGTAAATAATGCCCCTATGAACACTGGGGTGAAAATATCATTCCACATTATAGTTTTTTTCTGACTATATGCCCAGAAATGGGATTGCAGGATCATGTGGCAACTCTACTTTTATTTATTTATTTATTCTTGAGAAGCCTCCATACTGTTTTCCATACTAGCTGTACAAATTGGCATTCCTACCAGCAGTGTAAGATGGTTCCTTTTTCTCTGCACCCTCTTCAACGTTTGTCACTTGCAGACTCTTTGGTGATAGCCATTATGGTGGTATGTGGTGGCACCTTATTGCAGTTTTCAAAAATATTTTTTTTTGGTATAGTTGATTTACTGTGTTGTGTTAGTTTCAGGGGTACAGTGTAGTGGATAAGTTATGCATATAGCCACACATTTTTTCCATTCTTTTCCCATATCAGCTATTACAGAATATTGAGTAGAGTTCCCTGTCCTATACAGTAGGTTCTTATTGGTTATGTGTTTTATATATAGGAGAAGGCAGTGGCGCCCCACTCCAGTACTCCTGCCTGGACAATCCCATGGACAGAGGAGCCTGGTGGGCCGCAGTCCATGGGGTCGCTAAGAGTTGGACACGACCGAGTGACTTCACTTTCACTTTTCTCTTTCATGCATTGGAGAAGGAAATGGCAACCCACTCCAGTGTTCTTGCCTGGAGAATCCCAGGGACGGGGGAGCCTGGTGGGCTGCCGTCTGTGGGGTCGCACAGAGTCGGACGCGACTGAAGGGACTTAGCAGCAGCGTTATGTGTCAGTCCTAGTCTCCTATCTCCCAGTTTATCCCCTCTCCTTTATTCCCTGGTAACCATAAATTTAATTTCTACATTTGTTTTGTAACTAAGCTCATTTGTACCCCTTTTCAGATTTCACATACAAGAGATATCATATGGTATTTGCCTTTGTGTGTCTGACTCTCTTCACTCAGTATGACAATCTCTAGGTCCATCCACATTGCTGCTAATGGCATTACTTCATCGTTTTGTTCCTTTTTTGTGGCTGAGTGATATTCCATTAAGTGTGTGTGTATGTGTGTGTGTGTATGTGTATATGTATGTGTATATGTGTGCGTATGTGTGTATGCATGCGTGTGTGTATGTGTGCATGTGTTGTGTGTATGTATATGGGTGTGTGTGCATATGTGTGTATGTGTGTATCTGTGTGTACGTGTGTGTTATGTGTGTTATGCGTGCGTGTATGTGTGCATGTGTGTGTTATGTGTGTGCTGTGCGTGTATGTGCGTGTGCGTGTATGTGTGCATGTATATGGGTGTGTGTGCATGTGTATGGGTGTGTGTGCATGTGTGCATGTTGCATGTATATGGGGTGTGTGTGTATGTGTGTGTATGGGTGTGTGTATGGGTGTGTGTATGGGTGTGTGTGTATATGTGTGTGTGTGTGTATACAGCACATCTTCTCTATCCATTCCTCTGCTGATGGATGTTTAGGTGGTTTCCATGTCCTGGCTTTTGTAAATAGTGCTTCTGTGAACGTTTTGGTACATGTATCTTTTCAAATTATGGTTTTCTCCATGTATAGGCCCAGAAGTGGGATTGTTGGATCATAATGTAGTCCCGTTTTTAGTTTTTTTAAGGAACCTCCATAGTGTTCTGCATAGTAGCTGTACCAATTTATGTTCCCACCAACAGCAAAAGAGGGTTCCATTTTCCCCACACCCTCTCTAGCGTTTATTGTATGTAGATTTTTTTTTTTAATTTTATGATGGCTGTTCTGAGTGGTGCGAGTTATTGTAATTTTAATTTGCATTACTCTAACACTAAGGAATGTTGAACATCGTTTCATGTGCCATCTGTATATCTTCTTTGGGGAAATTAGACCCCATTTCTTGATGGTATGTGGTAAGGTCACATTGTAGAAGAGAAGGTGAAATGGGAGATATTCTGGTAGTCTTTTGAAAGTACAGGGAGAATCCTTGAACCACAGTTACTTGAAAGGAAATATTGTATACTAAAAGGAGACAAGTTAAACTTGAAATGACTGAGATAGTATTAATTGGAAAGCGTAAATTTCCTTGTTAATCAGGGGAATGTGGTTCACTAGAAAGATAAGATTTGCTTTCATTTTCCCATATTGTGGTAACAGAGACTGAGTTGTAATCCCTCTATGGTAGCCTGATTGATTTGGGTTTAATTTTGAAACCACTATGTCCTCTGTCAATGACATTTGATAGCTGGCCTATATCTCTAGTGCCTGGTATCAGTTTCAACTGTCCATGAACAAACGTTCCCCTCTTGAGCTACAGTCAGTCTTTGAGTACCTCCAAATGATTGCCTATTTCTTAGGGTGCTCGAAAGTTCTTCACCTTAAATAACAGTCTATGAAAAGAGAATACATGTCTCTTTTCGGTTGTCAGCAAACCCTGGCTAAACAGCCTCTTATTCCCTTTTAAAAAGGAGCCCTTTCCTTCCTAGTTTTCAGGCGGCCCTTCCTCGCCAGCGCCTTGCCTGCGGCCCCAGGTGAGTTTCGCGTGCGCTGTCTTGTCTGTTTGCTGGCTTTCCGATCGTCCCTGGGGCTCCCCAGGTGGCCCAGTGGTAACAGTGCAGGAAACGCAGGAGGTGTGGGTTTGATCCCTGAGTCAGGAAGATCTCCTGAAGTAGGAGACAGCAACCCACTCTAGTATTGTTGCCTGAAAAATTCCATGGACTGAGGGGCCTGGTGGGCTACAGTCCAGGGGGTCACAAAGAGTGAACACGACTGAGCATGTCTGAGAGGAGGAGAGTGATTGTCCCTCAGTCTGTTGAAAACCATTCTCTGAAAGTGAGAGATGATTCCTGTAAAAACCCTGGAAACGGTAAGAGTGCCAGCAGGCCAGTGCCTGATGAGCGAGCTCGGGCCTCCTCAGGCCAGAGTGGGCGGGACGGCGAGGAGCCGTCTGCCCCTTGGTCGCTGTGCCTGAGCAGAGGGACGGGCCAAAGATGGGAAAGTTTGTGATAAACAGCTAAGCAATTGGCTTAGCATCTGCATGTCCTTTTCTCATTTAATGCCCGCTGTCTGTATTTTTATGTTAATAACTACTCCTATAATCTTCTGGTAAATACGTTTAAACAGGACGTGTCCTGTGTGCTTTGGTTATTGTTACACTTTCTGTTGGAGGGTAGGAATTCATGGAAGGCTGTGTTGGCACGCAGCTACAATTCTCTATTATATTCACTGTATGCCATCGCCTATAGTATTCTGTTTTATGGTGATGTAATTGAAAGGGCTTTAGATAAGAAGAGTTTTGGGGGACTTTAAATTCACCACATTAAACAATAAAACAATGTGTTAGATAAAATAATTTCAAAGTTTCTATCCAGTGTTGTCAGTCTATTAATTTCCCGTATTTTAAAGAGGTGATGAAGAATAAAAAAAGAATCTACACACAGTTTAATTCTGTATAAAACATTTCCCACAAATCACACGTTGGTCACCTATTGACATTTATGAAGGAATTGTGTTGATGAGATTTTGAATATTTCTTATCTCTATAACTTTAAATGGAATCTTGATGAAATTACTGAGTTGTTTTTCATGATAAAGATGGAAACATTTTTCTGTACAATAACATAGCACTTCAAATAAATTTAGAAATACCACAAATGAATAAATGTAAAATTGAATTATCCTTGAACTTCAGGCATATAACATAATTTAATTTTGTTGTATGATAGGAATGCCTCATTTTTATTCACATTGAATAATAGAAAAATAAACTCGTGGAGACAGTAGAATACTTTGGAGAGAAAATAGTCAATTTAGGTGCAAATAACTAAGAAACATTATTGATAGATGTGAAAAACAAGAAAAATTTACCTCATTTTGATGATTATTGTGAAAGGTAATATATTTGTTTTAGGCAAAGGTATCTAAATTTTTTTTCAGATTAAAAGTGTGACTTAAATGTTTTCTGATATTTGATTACATTTGAGATTCACTTAATATGAAATTACCTAAACCAATAGCTGAGCATAATTGAAGCACATTATCTTGGAAACCACTAAAAATAATTATCATTTTTACAGGGTGAAGACTAGAATTAGATTTGCAATATTTTCCTTTGGCAGAACAGAATTCCGTTAGAGGTAATTTACCAATTTTTTTTAGCTAGAAATTATTTTTCTCCCCAAAATATTGTATGTAAGACTGTAATTTATGATAGACTTAAAAATTGATTACAATGGTGCTTGTGGGCCCAGTTCCCTTGGCCATTTAGTTCTCTTCATCTTTTTCGCCCAAATAGACTCCTTACACATCCCAGAACCCTGGGCTTCAGGAGAGCAGTTTGAAAATCAGTACCTTACTGTGTAAAGTAATTCTATGTTAGTGCATAAATGGCAACATTATCTTGTTACAGCATGACCAATATTTAAGAATGAAAGACATTATTGTGGAAATTTCTTCTTCTATGTATATAGAATTCAAATGATTGTTGCCTAATTAATAGATATTAAATCTGTATATCTCAAAGAGAATGCCATGTGAAAGAAGGGGGTGTGCATGCATGCTAAGTCACTTCAGTTGTGTCTGACTCTTTGTGAACCTGTAGCCTATAGCCCGCCAGGCTCTTCTGTCCCTGGATTCTTCAGACGAGGAGTGGGTCGCCATACTCTCCTCCAGGGAATCTACCTGAACCAGGGATCAGACCACGTCTCTTAGGTCTCACCTTTATTGGTAGGTGGGTTCTTTACCACTAGCACCACCTGGGAAGCCTGCAAGAAGGGTAGTCAACTTTAAAATGGTGTTCCAGATCACCTGCTGCTGCTGCTAAGTCACTTCAGTCGTGTCCGACTCTGTGTGACCCCATAGACGGCAGCCCACCAGGCTCCCCCATCCCTGGGATTCTCCAGGCAAGAATACTAAACAATTAAATGAACTAGGGAGTTTATAGATAAGAAATCAACAGGTATCTTCAAACAAATGAAATAAAATAGTGCTTGTAAGTCTGTTCAGATTGCTACACTGAAGTTCTGTCTAGAGTTAGATACTTGTGAAAAACACAATACTATTGATTTATCAAACAGTAGGAAACATACTCTGTTTTGGTGATTTTTATTGAATCTTTTCACTCCTGAAAGGTTTAAAATGACTGGAGTGTCAGATGTGGATGGTTGTCTGGATGTTAATGAACTGTTCAGATTTGCTCGGATGAGGTTAGCAGTGGCTGGAAATCTCTCTAACATATTTTGCAGCATTTGTATAATGTGTTTGTCTCTGCGGAATGTTTACCACTGAGCGTCTTCCTGAGAAGCAGTCGATAAATATTTGACTGACAGGACACAGAGCTCCCAGGCTGACAGATGTTTCTGTTGGCAGTCTCAGGATAGCAGAGGCTGACTTGCTTGTCGTGGTTTCCGGCCTTGTCTCGTTCCCTCAGTTTGTTTGGTCCCCCTTAGTCATAAACGCTGTACCATCTCCTCTGAGTATGTGATCTCAGATTCACCTCACCTTTTTCTCATCTCATATTCCAGCTGTCGGAGAATCAAGAAAAGTTATTATTTCCCTACTCCACAGAACCATGACCGTATTTTTTTTTTTATTATTTTAGTTTTATTATTTCGCTTCCTGACTCTGCTGGCTCTCGTTGGTGGGCTTTCCTCTAGTCTCAGCAGGCAGGCGCCCTTCTCTAGCTGCGGCGTGTGCTCCCCACTGCAGTACTTCTGCTGGTGTAGAGCACGGCTTCTCGGGCACTCGGCGTCCGTGGCTGTGGCACGCGGGCTCCTTTGTCGCGGCTCCCGGGCTCCAGAGCACAGCTCAGTGGCTGTGGCATGCGGGCTTAGTTGCTCTGCAGTATGTGGGTTCTTCCTGGACCAGGGGTCAAACCCACGGCTCTTGCGTTGAAAGGTGGCTTCTTTACCCCTGAGCCACCAGGGAAGCCCATAACCGTATTTTTCAACCAAAACCTCCATGCTCTTGAATCTGAACTGGGTTATCTGTGGGAAACTGGGGAAAGGCCTGTTGCTCCTCAGATTAGCTTGTCTTTTTCTAGAAAGGGAAAAACAGCGCCACCTGCTAACTGGAACAATTTTGCCCTTGGTAACGACGTCACCCGGGACATCACAAATCCTTGAAAAAGTTCATATTGTAAAACTTGCCCAAGCTTCAGAGAAGTTCGCATGAAGATACTTGTATTTGTGAGCTAATGGTGTAAGTGTATCATGCTAGGAACTGCTAGAGAAAGACCAAACAAGTTCTCTCATTTTAGGAGTTTCTAGATAACTGGGGAGGCACTGCTGTGCTTTGATTCAGAAAGCAGGTTGTAGAGCTACACTGCCCGAGTTCAAGCTTGTCACTGTGCAACTCTGGGCAAGTTACTCAACTGTTCTACCCCTCGATTGCCATAGGTATTACATGAGGGTTATGAAAACCACCATCTCATGGAGTTGTGAGAATTAAATGAATTGCTAGGTAAGACTTTGTCCCTAGTACTTGGTAAGCACTGTGTTCTTGCTGTTGTCTTTAGTTGCCTGCTCTTTTCTCCATTCGGGGCTCATTGAGCTAAACTACAAAAATAATAATGCAAAAACTGCCTCTACCTGTACTTATTTGTACCAGTTGGTATGTTTCTCTGTGTGTGTGTTGCATATGAAGGAAAAGGAACTGAGGATGAAGCCAGTGTCTGGAATCTGTTTCCAAGCAGGCAAACGAACTGGGTTTGAACTGAATCCCGTTCAGTTCAGTTTAGTCGCTCATTCGTGTGCAGCTCTTTGTGACCCCATGGGCTGCAGCACGCCAGGCCTCCCTGTCCATCACCAACTCCCGGAGCTTGCTCAAACTCATGTCCATTGAGTCAGTGATGCCATCCAACCATCTCATCCCCTTCTCCTCCTGCCCACAATCTTTCCCAGCATCAGGGTCTTTTCAACTGAGTCAGTTCTTTGCATCAAGTGGCTAAAGTATTGGAGTTTCAGCTTCAACATCAGTCCTTCCAATGAATATTCAGGACTGATTTCCTGGGTTTGAATTAGTATGGATGTGAGAGTTGGACTGTGAAGAAAGCTGAGCATCGAAGAATTGATGCTTTTGAACTGTGGTGTTGGAGAAGACTCTTGAGAGTCCCTTGGACTGCAAGGAGATCCAACCAGTCCATTCTGAAGATCAGCCCTGGGATTTCTTTGGAAGAAATGACGCTAAAGTTGAAACTCCAGTACTTTGGCCACCTCATGAGAAGAGCTGACTCACTGGAAAAGACCCTGATGCTGGGAGGGATTGGGGGCAGGAGGAGAAGGGGACGACAGAGGATGAGATGGCTGGATGGCATCACCAACTCGAAGGACGTGAGTTTGGGTGAACTCCGGGAGTTGGTGATGGACAGGGAGGCCTGGCATGCTGCAATTCATGGGGTCGCAAAGAATCGGATGCAACTGAGCAACTGAACTGAACTGAACTGAAAGACTTAACAGAACTGCTGTTCTAAGTAAGATGGGAGGTGCCAGGAAGAGGCGATGATCAGAAGCTGAGAGGACTCTCGAGCAGGACCTTGTGAACAGCAAACAGTTACTTTGGAGTGTTTCAGAAGAGCTTCTAAAGGCTGACTTTATTAATTTACCATCCCTTTTCCATTTCACTCTAGTCTACTTGCCTAGTTCAAGTAAATCAATACCCTTTTAACACTGGGCACTTAAACAAACAAACAAGAAAGAAACCCATTTAGTAAGGGTAGGCCCCAAGCAGGAAAACCTGAGAGAGTCCTTCCCAGGCCCCGTTCTGCCCCTTCTGGCTCCGGTGCTGATTCTCGGGGATAAGGCGTTCTATCCCTGGGCAGCAGAGAAGGCAATGGCACCCCACTCCAGTTTTCTTGCCTGGAGAATCCCAAGGACGGGGGAGCCTGGTGGGCTTCCGTCTATGGGGTCGCACCGAGTCGGACACGACTGAAGCGACTTAGCAGCAGCAGCAGCATCCCGCGCAGAGACGAGCCGGGCAGCTCCAGTGCGGATGGCTTCCCCTGGCCATGACTGAATGGCCTGAACCCTCATCTCGCTGGTCCTAGGGGAGTTGGAGAAGGGTCCATTCTGAGGTATGGACGATGCCACCTGTAGCAGCCTACGGCTCAGACCTTTTGGAGCTTTTCCCCCTATCGCGTTCTCAAGAACTTCTGTCACAGCAGGGCCAGAATCTCACTGGTTCTTGTCTCCCCAACCTGTCCCAGTGAGCTGACGTCTCCCTGGTTTATTTTCCCCTAGTGCCCAGACAAAGAAGAGGCCCCTCAACTACTTTAATAACTCAGACTACAGTAGATGCTTATGATTCGCTTCTGATATCTAGGTGTTTTCAGGAACACTGAATTAGAGAAGAGGAATCATTGCCCTGGGGGAAATACAGGGTTAGATGCCAGTGAGCCTATAGTCACAGCATTTTCATCAACCAGTCAGTACGTAACCTTCTGTTATACATGTTTCTGTTTTTAAAAAAACCTTATTTAATATATATTCTTGATTCATTAGCAGCGAACTTGCAGCCGGTAGCTCTGTAACCCCCGCCTGAAGGAAGCTTATCTAGCGCGTATATTTTCTCCATAAGACGTATCACAGCCGCCCCGTGCTTGGTTGGAAACACTAGCCAGCCCTTCAGCACTGTGCTCAGGGCCACTGTCCACAGGGAAATGACCAACAGAAAGCATGATGTGTGAAAAATGTGGCACTAAATGCCCTCGAGAAGGACACTTGTTTAAAAGGACACCGTTTACACTGTGAGAATTAGAACAGGGAGGCAGAGTGTCTCTCTGCCTTCCACCGGGAACAGGCACAGATGACGTATTTTTCACCACTCTCAGCGTCTCCATGTTGGAGAATTACCTTGAAAGCACCATATGTATGGATTTGGGGGCTACCAATAAACTATAAGCAAGTGGGCAAATTTGCAGATACAGAATCTGCGAATGATGAAGATTTACTGTATTTTTCAGATGGGTACAAAGTTACTTTGATTCAAGAAACTTTTTTGATTCTAAACATGCCCACTACTTGAATCTTAAGCATTTAGAATGGCTTAAGCTCCTCTTTTTGCCAAAGGCAGATAAACTAGCTGCAGTAATTCCCACACACAGACTAAAAACCTGCCTCATTAATAAAAAAGTTGAATTTCAAGTTCCCTAACTTTCAGTTCCCCCAGATAACTCTCACAGACCTTGTCTGCAGTCTGACGCGGTGGACCTTTCCCTCTGGCGCTCTCATCTGGTTGCCTCTTCGCGCTGGAATCTTCCCTCAGGCCCTGTAGGTCGCGGGAGGTGGTGGTGGAGCTGGTCTGGAGGTTTCTCAGGCGCCTCACGGGCAGGACATTGAGGAGCAGTGTGGAGTGATGGTTTCTGCGGCACTCTGGCTGCTGAATTGTAGCACGTGGTACTGACTGTGTTTTCTACCTTTCGCGATAGTTCTGACCTCTCCCATTCTCTCTCTGTACCTTCCAGTTCTCCGTGCTCTTGTGGAATTACATTTTTCATCCTTTACTGTTAATTTTGAGGGGCTTGGGAGTAGGTATAAGATCATGTTAAAGGGCAGTTCCTATTTTATTATTCTTTTATGGCAGTTGTTGGCTTGGAGATGTGACTTACAGACCTTTACCTCCAGGTGTGAGTAAAAGTCAGAGCTCATTTCTGTCCTTAAGAAATGACTGAGGAAACATACCACTTTCCTCTTTAAGACAGTCCATGAGGCACCAGTGTACTTTTTAGATTCTGGAATTTGCATTTTCTTGGCATTTCATTGGCTAAAAATGTTAAAACTTTTTTCTCAGTCATTTTGAGTTAATTTGTTTCTTATTAAAAACAACAACAACAACACAACATTACTGACTGTGTTTATGGTGGGAGTGACGTAGCTACGAAACAAGGAATACTGGCAGCCAGCAGAAACGGGAAAACATGATGCATCTGAATGCTTGTCCTGAAGACCTGCTAAATATTTAGAGCAAAAGTTTGTAACATATTCAGATGATCCTTCTGTCGATTTGTGAGCTCTTTCTCTATGCGGCTTCCTTGTCTACAATATCCAGCTTCACAAACGTTAGTTTCTTTGGCAACTTGAGACTTTGATCCCTCAGCCCAGTGGTTTTGCCTTGCTCTGCTGGACTCCACCTCCCTGCATTGTAATCTGGAAATTTTCCCTGGGGCAGAAATTCAGGGCCATTATGGGACTTCTTTTGTGTATTTCCTTTCTCAGGGGTTAGAGTTTAGTGCTGCCTTCTTGAAAGATCTGAAAATACTATGTCATGTATTTTGTCAGTTTTATAATCATTTACTATGGGAAGAGTAGTCTGGTACCAGTTGACTTGTTAAACTTAAAATTAGATATTTTCTCAGAGTGAATTTGATATCTTTATTTGAATATTTTCGGAGAGGGAAAGAGAGAGGGGCAAAACAAGGCAGGAATTGAGAGGTACAAATGGCATAAATGATCTCATTTGCAAAGCAGAGACAGACACAGGCATAGAGCACACCACCAGGGAAGCCCCAAGAAGACTGGAGTGGGTCGCTGTTCCCTTCTGCAGGGGATCGTCTCGACTCAGGGACGGAGCCCAGGTCTCCTGGATTGCAGGCAGATTCTCTACCGTCTGGCCACCAGGGAAGACCAAACATATGGATACCAGGGGGGAAGGGGGCGGAACGGGGCGATGGAGACTGACACGCGCACCCTGCTGGTATACGTACGGAGTCGACACCGGGTGAGAACACGCCTAACGCACTGTGCTGCCCCGAACAGGAGGAAATCCGAAAGGGAGCGGGCACATGCACATGCGTAGGTGTGGCTGAACCATTCTGGTGTACAGCAGAAACTAACACAACATGGCAAAGCAACTATTCTCCGATAAAACCTGATTTTAAAATAATAAATAAAGCCAAAGGATACATTGTACAGCACAAAACATTGGAAATATAACCAATATTTCATAATGACTTTAAGTGGACTATAATCTACAAAAATATTGAACCACTATGTTGTACACCTGAAACCAATACAATATTGTAAATCAACCGTGCTTCAAATTAAAAAAAAAGAACGGAAAAAACCAACACACACAGAAAAGCATTTCAAATGCAGTAATCCGCCCCCCTCCTCAAAATTCATGACTTTTCCCTCCCTAAATCTGGTCTAGTTATACGATCAGAAAGCTAGAAATTTCTTTCGACACCTCTTCTTCCTCACCTCCCACACCCAGTGAATAAAGATTCCTAAGTATCTCTTGAATTTATACCTCTTTCCATCTCCATTAGTCACCTGGGAGCTCAAGACAGCATATCTAAATAGCCTCCCTACTGACTGACTTAACTATTACCTCCTTCTCTCCCTGTCGGTCTTCTTCTCCTTGTAGGCCTGCTAATTTGCTGTGAAGTCAAACCTGATCATGCTTGTTCCCTCCTCACCTCCTGGTTAGGATCCTTCGGTGGATTTTATGGCTGTATGGTGTGGGTAAGATTCCTTAGCGTAGCCTAATATCACAATATGGTCTGTTCTCTACCTACCGTTCCAGCTTTATTGATGATCTCATTTACCTTCACTTCATTCCATGAAGCTTTGCTCATGCTGTTTCCAGGAATGGTTAACTTCCTCATACCTTCAGGCATCTGTTCAATTCTCTATTCTCTAGGGAAAATTCCTTAATCTCTTGACTAGATCACATCTTCAATTAATATGCTCAAGTAAATTCATATAAATCAGTTGAAGTTTCACATTTCTGTGATTTTTTAGAAATTAATGTCTTTATCCTTTACTAGAGTAAAAGGTAAAATGTCACGAAAGCCATTTTGGTGCTAATGTTACTGCTCATACTTAGTAATAAAGGTGAATAAAATCAAAGAAAGAGGTGAAATGGAGGTGACTTAGGAGCCCTGGTTGATTGAATAAGCAAATTTGCTCAGAATGAATAATACAGTGCAGTGCCCATAGATACATCACTGCCCATAACTGTTATCACTGTGAGAATTGTAGGCATCATTTCCATTAGGAAGACAAAGCTCTTGTCTGTATCCATTACAGAAGTATCACAACACCAGTCTCCAATTTGAGTGAAAACCCCTTTTCTGTGAATTCTCTTTGTATAAAATTATAATGAACATTTAAAATTTTAGTGCTATTTCTAGAATCTAAATACTACAGTCTCAAAGGTAAGTGTAAGAAGTGTTTCTAAGATCATGCAAGTGTTAAATGTGTACATAAAGTTAGTAATATCTGGAGCTCTTGGAGAAGCAATGGCACCCCACTCCAGTACTCCTGCCTGGAAAATCCCATGGGCAGAGGAGCCTGGTAGGCTGCAGTCCATGGGGTCGCTAAGAGTCGGACACGACTGAGCAACTTCACTTTCACTTTTCACTTTCATGCACCGGAGAAGGAGGTAGCAACCCACTCCAGTGTTCTTGCCTGGAGAATCCCAGGGACGGGGGAGCCTGGTGGGCTGCCATCTATGGGGTGGCACAGAGTCGGACACGACTGAAGTGACTTAGCAAGAGCTCTAATCAACACTTGTTTACTATGATTCCAGGTGCTTAGGCTAGGTGTCTTTATGCCAGGCACTATTTTTAAGTGCTTTACAAATATTGACTTATTTAATTTTCAAAACAACATTATAAGCTAGGTAGTATTATTATCCCTATTTTTTAGATGAAGAAGCAGAGGTACAGACACGTCCAATAATTGTCTAATGTTCAACAATAGAATCAGGATTCAAACTCAGGTTCTCTGGCTTTAGAGAGCTGAGCATTTGCTTAGATTCTCTTTGTGTGGCCTCTATCATCTAGCCAGTTACTTGAAAGCCATAAGAACTTGAGGGTAAAAGTTTGGTGTTTCTTTCTTTTTTTTTTTAATGAGTAGTACACTCTTGCCTGGAGAATCCCAGGGATGGGGGAGCCTGGTGGGCTGCTGTCCATGGGGTTGCACAGACGGACATGCCTGAAGTGACTTAGCAGCAGCAGTACACTCTAGGTTTAAAAAATCTACAATTTTTTTTTTTTTGGCTCAGTAAGGAAGCAGGTGCTAAAAGTGAGTAGTCATGAAGGCAGGGAGAGATACCTTGCTAACACTCCCAAAGAGGTGTTTCTCTCACCTCATACTTTACCTGTAGAAAGGTAGTGTTAATTGCAAAACATTTGTGGAAGTTGTGAAATTACCGAAACTCAAGAATTTCAATGTGATTTGCTAGAATAAATGAGAGAAGCCAGAAAATTAGTTAAAGATAACTCAATTTGGTAAATGGTCTGTCAGGATTTGATTTAAAAAATCCCTTTAAGCAGAGTATAGCTTTTTGTAGATTTGGCAAAGTGTCAAAACTTATGAAATATTTGGAGGTCTCAGTTCTGCAGTGGTCTCAAAATAGATTCTCTTTAATGAAAGTTAAACGTTAAAAGGCAGAACTGAATACAGCCTGCTTTAATGTTTTACAAAATTGCCAGATTGCCAGATGATACTTAATTGGAAGCTCAGAAAATAATGATGAGCAATCTAATCAGGAAAAATCTATTTGGTCTAAATCTCTAGAGAAGAAGGTTGAACAGACAGTAAACAGTAAATTGGCGACATTTAAAGATTAGTCACATGGTGAAAAACAAAACAAAACCGACCCCTCTTGACAAAACCAGGCATAAAACAACAACAGTTCAGTTCAGTTCAGTCACTCAGTCGTGTCCGACTCTTTGCGACCCCATGAATCGCAGCACGCCAGGCCTCCCTGTCCATCACCATCTCCCGGAGTTCACTCAGACTCACGTCCATCGAGTCCGTGATGCCATCCAGCCATCTCATCCTCGGTCATCCCCTTCTCCTCCTGCCCCCAATCCCTCCCAGCATCAGAGTCTTTTCCAATGAGTCAACTCTTCGCATGAGGTGGCCAAAGTACTGGAGTTGTCTCTTATACACATCTA